>WWET01005691.1:58280-75568 GCA_011038615.1 Limnodynastes dumerilii
AGGGGCCCGGTCGCAAGTGCGACCGCTGCGACCCCTGTAGCTACGCCACTGATTACAAGGTACTTTACATTACAAAGTATATCATCATAATTCCATTTAAATACTATCCTGCATAAAAGCAGAGTTGTCCCTAGCCAGTCATTCATAGTGTGACACGTGTCACATGCCGTATTTTGAATGTGTCACGTACCACATTTTGAGTGTTTGGAGGAGGCGGTACTAATACTGTACAGTGCACATTATATTTCATATCATTATGGACAATGTCATTGTGCAACACAATATGATCTTCTCCCACCTGAAGAACAACAATAGGAAGCGTATAGTATGAACATGAACAATTTGTTTAGTAGAGGTGGTGATGTAAAAATCAGCCTTGGTTAAATAACCCAGGCTGCTATACATGCACCAGCAGGTGGCCTGGGCTTCTACACAAGCATCAGTGTGTGGCCCGGGCTGCTACACAAGCAACAGCTTGTTTTGGGCTGCTACACTTATAACATTGTGTGGCCTGGATTGTTACACAAGCACCAGCCTGTGGCCTGTGTGTTGCCAGGGCTGTTCATTGGTGGTGTCATTGGTGGTAGCAAATAATAAGAAAACTGAGGGTTAAAGCATTTTGCCCTGAAGGTCGATAAACACTGGGTTGGGAGGAGGTAGGGCCTAAGGTAGTTAATTAGTTGCTTTAATAATTAGATAGGGGGGTTTTAGTCAGAGGTGTTATAAGCTCAAGTAAGCTGGGTCCCTTACTCTTTGATCATCGGGACCTTCACCTGTCCTCCCTCCCTCCCTGTTCTAACAGCTTCGGGGTGGCGGGAAGGCAGCGCATCGCTAAAATTCGTAGTTTTCAGGGATCAGGCTTTACACAGCTCAGCGGGCATCTTCCTCCCTAGCCTAGGTAATTGGTTTGGATGTGGGTCAAGACAGCTGTGACACTGCATTTCGTTTTAGAGGCGGGGCCGGCTCCAGCAGGTTAATTGGGAGCATTCGCCAAATTTTCATCTGGACTGTTATCACAGAGTCCTCTGCAAGTGGGGTGATAGATGCCTCCACTTTGGGTTATTGGATGCTAGCGGATGGGGGGGTGGTAATTTGCCCCACCCTTATTCGCTATTGGTTTAGCATAGCTTAATCTTGGTCTCACGCTGCCCTCTTCCATCACCATCGCTGTGGTATTCAATTGTATTGCATTTCATGTTTTATATGCTTATTATTTGTTTACTGTTCTTTATTTATATTTTGTAACAATAAACTTAAAGGCTCAGAAGAGTCCTTTATTAAGCAACCTGGCCTGTTTATTGAGTAAAGGGTAGTTGGGGATGAGTTACATGGTTAGGTTGTATTAGGCCTTAGATGATGACGCAACCTTAAGGCAAATGTGCTGAAGCAGGTCTGACAGCTGTTGGATTTCATAATTCACCACAGCACCCAACAGGCCATCTGACCTTCCATCCTGGTAGGCCATAATTGTCTTGAGAGCACATAATTCACCTTGTTAAATTTTAGAAGGACAGCCACTAAACACAGCTTAAAGCCACCCATGATCTACTGGTGAGGAAGTTGAAAAATCATACGAGAGTACACACGAGAGTACCGGACCTGGATTTCCAGGTTGATCATCAATTCTTGTAAAGTATGAAAAAAAAAATCTATACGGGGTCCACAAGGAGTTAATTTATTTTTATTATTTTACTGGATTGCTCTTTTCTATGCTTCTACTAAACTTTGCTTACTTCCACTTTTTCTACTAGTCTTTTTCTTTTTGAATCAATGAAAACATTCTAAAGGTTTGTATAGTTTATTAAACTGCCACCCTGCCTGCTATTGCTGTGCCACTGTGTGAATTTATATTCTTTTACACTGCCAGGTGTTTGTGCTGCTGTCCTGTTGCTTAGTTTAGCTGCTGCAGCCTTTACTGGTTTAAACTATATTTTGAGGTGGTCCAATTGACTGGAAATTAATGTTAAATATCTTAATATACTGCAGCAGCAAAAATACATAGACAATGTCTGTGATCACATGATACACCCCCACATTCCCATCACCTTCCCCAAATGACATAATATACCCCCAGCCACACCACTCTCCCCACTTAACATATTATACCCAATAGTCACAGCACTGTCCCACAGAATATCACACCCTGCAGTCACTCTTCCCTCCCCCAATATATCACACCACCACATGCCCCCACATTACATATTAAACAACCAGTCAGATAATTCTCCCAACATTACATATTATACCCCCATCACAATAAATTACATTATTGTATTACATTATATATTATGCAATACAAATTAATGGTCAAAGTGGAAATTTAAAAGTGGCGGTATGGAAATTTAGAAGTGGTGGTATAAGAATATAGAAATAATAGAAATAAATGGAGATTTATAGCTTTTCAATTAAATCTGTATGTCATACCCACATATACCTCCTCACTGCTGATACAAATACAATACAAAATATACAATACACACTGCATCCAAGTAAACCCCAATTTATAATACAAGTTTTGTAATTCATTAAAGTCAATTTCACCGAATCGTGGTGAAATCGCCTTTAAATCACAAAAAATAAAATCGCAGCCATCGGGACCTACAAAAACACATGTCTGTATAACAGACATGAGTTTTGGTCTGTGTAAAAACTCAGCGCTGCATGGCTGCAAGCCTTAGCCATGCTGTACTGATGGAACTACAAGGATCAGCAAAGCCTTGTAATTCTATCAGCACAACATGGTTAGACTAGTATGCATGTAAAAAAAAATATTTTCCTAACAATGTTCCCTACATGAGTGCACTTACCTTCGGTGGTCATCTCTCCTAATTAAAGTGAACTGTGTGCAATGTACTGTGTGTAGAAGGTAAGTGCACTCATGTAGGGAACATTGTTAGTTAGGAAAATATTTTTTTTACATGTATACTTTATTTAAGCAATGTAGGGGTTAAGGTATGTGTTGTGTTTTTTTTTTCTGTTTTTTTTTTACACAGTACACGCAGCGCTGCATGGTTACAAGTTTACCCATGTTGTGCTGATAGACTTACAAGGATCAGCTTTGCTGATCCTTGTAGTTCCAGCAGTACAGCATGGCTAAGGCTTGCAACCATGTAGCGCTTAGGTTTTTTTCAATAGCATGCGATTTGCCGCGATTTGTTAAAGGGCTAATCGCGGTGCTTTTCTAATGAAAATCAACGCGATTTAGCCCTTTAAACATCGCAGACCATTGCCTGAGATTGAAAAAAATCAATTAATGTTAATTAATTTGAATTTTTTTTTTTAAAAAATCGCGGAAATATCGCCGCGATGCAAAATCGCGGGTCAAATTCAATTTTAATGAATGAGGCCCCTGGTACTAGTTCCTTCCCTTGGAGTGTTAGTTGTGGGAATATGTGTGAGTGCCCTTGTCTCTTTCATTTTGCTGTTTTATTGTTATGCCTATTCCATCTAATTCCTTTGCTTTTTCCTTGTCTGTGGGAACCTCTTTCTCCTGTTTGGATTCATGTATTCATATTCCCAGGATTAGTCTGTATGAGCTGTGACCTTTCAAGGAATCTGGCCCTGCCATCAGGGGCTCCAATAAAAAAACAAAACCCTTAGTTAGACTCTGCACCCTGGTAGGCCTCACTTGTAATACTAAGTTTGACAAATAAACTAATTTCAAGTATTAAGGAATAATTATATGGATGAAAAAGTCTTTAAGACACGTTCTCAGTAATGTGTCCAAATCTGAATCTGGTACTATAGATGAAGAGTAGAATGACCTATTCCACAAAACCATGGAAAACATGGACTATATTGATGATGAACTTATCTTTATGTGTTTCGTTAATTATGTACATCATTAATTCAAGGTGGAGCACTAAAGGAAGTATGTATGAAGTCCTTTTCTATGTAAAACCTTAAATTAATAGCATACTCTTCTTGTACTTTGAAATATACTTTTATTTCAGATTTGGTCACAGCAGTTTACATGTTGTGGCTTCAGTGTTTCTCCATTTGCACCATACTATCCGATGAACATGTGCTGAATTGCCACTAGTATCCCTATGTAATTGCTATGACATTAACCGCAGGGAAATTCTGCAATCTAGTGTGATTTGAAGCATTTTAATTGCTTCAATGATCCTCTAGAAAGGATTACTATGCAGTCAGGTAGCCTGTCTCCAGAGAACAGAATATTCTGATTAATAATAGAATGGATGAGTACTTCTGGAATTTATTTTAAGAGCACCTTAAGTGTGCGAACCACAGGAAACCAATACAAACATATGTACATTCAGCAATATTACTGAAATCTGCAGTGTTGCACTTTTAAATAACCCAAATGTTTATTTTATTTAGTTAACTTTGTTATTTAACCTATAAGACAAGTTTAGTAAGAGAAAACAACGAGGAGAAAAAGCTATGCTTCCCATCAATATTTTTGTGAAACTATAGCAATTAGCAATGCTGCTGACAATCTCCTGCTATTTAAAGACAATGGACCATATTCAGACCTCTGCACTCTTTCTGTATGTGCGAGGGCCTGCTATTACTCACAGAAGAGGGGATTGAACTCCCCCTGTCACTACCCTCTGATGTGCGGAGGTATGCACACGTGGACACTTCCATATCCATATCTCCTACCTTAACTTGGCAGATCCATGCTTATATTCCTAATTGCTCCCCATTTGCCAAATTAGCATGGCAAACCCCGCCGCTGGTGCAGAATTTTACCATGCAGGTGGCAAACCCCGCCCCGTTGGATGGACAGAGTTCCGTCCTCATGGAGATCCTCTTTGTTGCACGCATGCACAGATGTTATAAGCAGAGGGACATACGCAAGCGATTTGCGCTTGAGACAGATACGAATTTGGGGGTTCCGAGTTCCCCCTGACAAATGTGGATCTGTAATTGGGATAAAGCACCATTTTCCTTGTATCATGCTTTCTGCTTTCATTGTTTTGAAGCTGCATGCTGAGACCGGAAGTGCCAAATGATTGTATGATCGGGGCTGTACAGTGCACTGATCATAGAGGCAGGTTTATGGATGCTGTTGCATTTTCTTAAATACTTTATTGACCTGAAAGTGGAGTATTATTTTCCATGTAAAATAGCCATATTTGGAGCTGCTGCACAGTCTGCTGCAGTATATAAATGGGCATAGAACTGTCCCTCCAGCACTACAGAGTGGGAGACACAGGCCCCGCCCACACATAACATGTATACAATTCAGCCCCTGTTTATGTGGCTGGGGAGGGAGAGGGCTGATGTTCTGCATGGTGCTGCTGTGAGTGAATGAGTCCAGCCATTGGCAATTTATCTTGTCGTTTTGTGGATTTGTAATTTATAAGATAATTGTAAAGCTACAGATGGTATTTAATAAATCTTTATGGTATGACTGTTATATTTTTGGGGGGAATTAGAAAACAAATTGGTATCTGTGATCTTTCTGATCGATTATAGATTAAGTAGGAAATTACTCAACTTCAAACCCTATATCAATAGCTTAATAATATATGAAGGATTGATTGTAACAGGTATATGTAACATATAGGACTGGATCCTGACCACCGCTCGTTTACCGCATGCATGGATGTCAGACATTCACTCCCCTCTCTCATGCGTGACTTACATCGCCATAAGGCATGACACATGTGCAAACCGCTGATCCACATGTACCCCTATAACCACCCCCTACTGTATAATTCAAATGCCCCCCACCCCCCGGCCACCTTAAAGGGTTTTAACTGGCTGAGGGGGTGAACCGCCCTGTTGGATGGATCTCCAGTTGGAGATCTGTTGTGGAACATCTGGCATACACATGCACATTGCCAGTCATACAGCCGAATCCCGCACGCTAGAGTTGGGGGTATCAGGCATGCATCCGGTCCATAATAATTAAATAACAACATTGTTGAAGGTTTTAATTTCACTCTAATTTGTTTTTTTGTTTTTTTTTTCCACACATATTAATTGTTTTTAAATATTCACAGTTTACTAAAATAAAATAAGATTTTATTATACATATTTTCATACATCAATACATTTTAAGGGCAAAAAAATAATATGGCGCCCCCAACCCTAAATTAGTAATCAGTTCAACAATTAAAGGGAACTTTTACTGCCCCACTTCGACTTTGCGCCTTGTGCGGCTGCCCCATCTCCCACCCCTAGTAACGGCCCTACAATGACCTGTAGATGTTTGAGTGTCCCCAGGTCATTACAGTCCTTTCCTTTCTTCTTTTGTGTATATCATCTTCATTAGTGTGTTGGGGCTGCACCTCTTATGTCTTATATTAGTATCGTTTTGTAATTGGCTAATAATTGATTTCAACTGGGGGGTATCGGTTTTAGTGTGGTTGTTGGTTTCTTGTATAATAGTTTTGTGGATTTGTTTATCTAATGTTATGTTTAGATCTCTTTAGGAACAATGGGCCGGATCCAGACTTAATAAAGGCAGCCGACTTTATGCAAGCTGTGTGCGTATGTCGGGCTGTGGAAGAGCACTGCGCATGTGTGCGACAGATCTTATGCATCGGAACCCTGAATGTACGTCACTAGTTTCTGTACATTCAGAGTTCTGTGCTTCAGGGTGTGACACACTCCATACATTAGACTACACGCATTGTGGGTGGGAGAAGAAATTTAAATTGTACAGTATGGGCTTGGTTAGGTATTTACTTTAAATGAGGTATTACGCTCGACCAGAGATATACTCACGGAAATGCTCTGAAAGGGTTCTGAATGCATAAGACAGCTAAGTTATGTACGTAAGAGGGAGTGCCAGGGGAGCACATTGGGGTAGATCCAGAACTACATTTGCCGTACGTTTATTTGCGTAGCGTATTTTCATGTGCGTATATTCTATACACTCCCCTAGAAACACCCCTTGAACGTACGTATTTTGTCAAAATATGCTTTCCAAACCCTACCTTAACTTTTGCCAACATAACCGCAGTGATCTGCACACGTACGTATGGGCAACACGTATTTACGCAGCTAAGCACGCCCATACTGTACACTTTAAATACAAACCCCCGCCTACTTAACGTATTTCAGACGTATTTTGGACTCACGTAAAATTGGCACGCCCACACGTAAGTATTTACGTGACACATACGTGAATGGCCCATACGTTCACAATTACGCTACGTTACTGTGTGTATTTTCTATGGTGCGCATGCGCAGTACTTACCAAAAGGCAATTTTACTTCTCCGCCACGTGTAAATTCGCTCACAAGCGTTGTTCTGGATCTGGCCCATTATCCTGAAGTGTGTAACATAGGTACTCTTGCGTATGGAAAGTCTGGATCAGGCCCAATAACTTTTACTGAAATAAAATCACACATACTGTATGCTAAATTTTTATAAAGTATCTCATGCTGTATGTACAAGTAATGTCTTAAGATAAACGCATATAACACCTAAAATGCATACAATATAAAATAGAATTAAACTAAAATCCTGTATACTGTGTGACCTTTTCAATGCATTTAATGTGCTTTTTCCATATATAGACTATATGTGCTACATTCTCTTACATTGCCCGGTGTTTGTGCTGCTGTCCTGTTGCTTAATTTATCTGCTGCTGCCAGTACTGGTGAAAACAATATTGTGAACTGTGAGGAGGGACATACTGACTGGACATGAATGTTATTGATGTTATTAATACTGTTGCAGCATAAATACATACAAAGTATGGACTAGATCCAGAGCTTGAAAATAGGAGAGGAAAGTTACTCCTGGGCATAATTATATAGATTACAGGGAAGTCAAATAAATGTTATTCTATGCATGCTCTGAGAATACATTGCTTTTGCTTACTACACACAGATACTGACCAGCTTCACTTTTACACTGTTATATCCCGTTCAGATTACCATGAAAAAAATGGGGTTTTCATAAAATTGCCGGCTTTCATGAAAACCCAGGCTTTTTCTGGCAATGTGAACGGTGAAGCCTGGTCTCTTTAGCCGGGTCTTAGACCCGGCTAAAAAGAAGGGTTTTATAAAAAAAAAAGCCGGGGTTTTCGGCGCAGTCTGAACACACCAGGCTAAAATTTTCAAAATGGCTTTTTAGGCAGTGGCAATCTGAACGCGGTATTATTTAGACTCTGTTCCTACACGATTTTACCAGATTTTATCTGTTTTTTATTTTTTATTTAGATCCAAAGAAAATTTCAAAACATTTCAGGGTGGTTTTGCCAAAATCAAAAACCAGATGATGAATTAGAACCAAAACCAAAACTTTGGGGTTGGCGCTCATCTCCCAAAATAATACACTTAGCTGTCAAATGTTTGTCCTAAATTTTGCATTTAAAGTATAGGCAGTCATTAAAAATAAACACCATGTTTATACAGTGGTCATTTTGCTTGCGATTACTTATAAGTGGGATTGTGAAACCCATCGCTGACTGTCTGTATTTTCCTTAGAAATGAGTGTTAAATATTGAGGCAACTGTAGCTGGCACAAGTGCGTGTAAAAGAAAAAAGAGCATTTACATGGATCTTGGCCTATGCCAATACCTCACTTATAACAGAAATACCTCACTCCACCCAACACCACACCAAGGTGAACATTGTGGACCGGATTCAGACACCCGCACATTTTCTGTAGGTGCGGGGGTCTGTCCATCTGACATAGGGCCTGATTCACACTTAAGAATCAGCGTAATTTTAGGTGCGTATATTTAAGAACGGATGCACTGCGCATGCGTAGTAAGTTTTATACGCTGTTTACGTTGGACTTACGCATGAAATTAAGTACTTATACACTACGCACCTAAAGTCTCTAGGTTCGTAATAACATACACAAAAAGGGGTGTTCTGTGAATAAGTAACTAGGCAGATACGCAGATTTGGGTGGAGAGAGGCATTTAAATGACCAAATGAAGGCACGGTTATGCAGTTAAGTTCCTAAGTAGACGCCCTACGCATTCAAATGCGAACCTACAGTTAAGGGAGCCCTATGGCACTTGTAAGTTACATAAGAACCTAAAAACCGGGGGCGTGCCAAGGGAGTTTCATTGCTATTAGGTGTGTATATTTAGGTACCTATCGCATTCTTAAGTTTGAATCAGGCCCATAGAGAGGAGAGTGCATGCCCCTTGTCACTCCCCTCTGTCGTGTGGGCTTTATGGCAGTTTACGCTGTATAAGCCTGTTTTAAGTCCATCATGCAGATCAGAGGTCCGTACGACCGCTGATCTTCACAAGTGATGGATTCCCCTCCCACACTGTACAATTACCATGCTTCCCCCCGCCCACCTTAGCAGGCGGAGGGGAAGCACGTCCCATTTGCTCACAAATGGGCTCGCATGGAACTGAGTTCCGTACGAAACTTGCTACGCTAGGGTTACTATCGTAACCCTATCGTAACATCTGGAGGGTGCTTGCACCCTCCAGTCAAATCAGGCCACTTATGCACCTTGCGTGCGTAAGTGACCTGACGTTATCAGGTCTGGATCTGGCCCTATAACTTTACCCCAACAAATTTTTTAAGATTTTAGACGTTTTTTGTTTTTTTTATAATCCGATACCAAAACATTTCAGTCTGGTTTTGCTAAAACAAAAACCAGTATAAAAGCTCAGTCATTGCCACTCATCTCTAAAGTATACCATAACTGACCAATACCATTCATTTGCAAGCTAGATTATAATAGCAAATGTTTGCATAATTTGATATTGAAATGATTACATATTAAATTAAAAATCAAGACACACAAATAAAAAAACGCTGAAAAATTAAACAGGATGTCATCTTTTCTGACATTTGCAAAATAAGAGCTTCATGTGGTATCGTGTGGTGTCTAAAAAAGCCAAAGCTGTTTTTGGACTTCCATGTGAAACACTTCCTTTATTTTATGTAGAATTAAAAAAAAAAGTGATAGAACGCATGAATTTCATTAATGTTATTTACATTTATTATTTACTACTTGAATGTGGTTACATTTAATATGGAAATATCTTAGCTTCTCATGAGTCCAATTCCCGGACTAGGTCTTATCTGTGTTAAATTTGTATGTTCTCTCCGGGTCTGTGTGGGTTTCCTTCGGGGGCTCCGGTTTCCATACTGGTAGGTTAATTGGCTGCTGACTAGATTAACCCCAGTGTGTGTGTGTGTATACATGTGTTAGGGACATTATTATGTAGCTCCAATAGGGGCAGGGACTGATGTAAATGTCTTATGTTCTCTGTAAATCGTTGCAGACAATAATAATTTATTAGAAACATAGGCTATGATAACAGAGAAAACACATAAAAACAAGTGTTTCTTGCAGCATTTATCTGTGCAATTGTTTGAAAAGAGATTTAATCATTTGATTGTATTTTTTGAAAGTCCTAATTTTACCAAACATCAACGTTGTCATGATGGGGTTCCAAATGTAAAGTGAGTACACTGTCCCGACCTTCTGAGCAATGATTCTATATCTACTATTTGGACTTTCCAGTCATGGATATTCAATTTGTTTTTTAGAAGAGGTTTATGGGAGAAGAAAATCACAGATCTGGCCAGTAAATAATATCAGTTTGTAGACATAAATCAGCACATTCATCGGGACTTAAGTTGTTAGTAATATTGTTTAAAGCAATGGGGTGTGGGTCGGCTCTGTGAACGGCCCTTTTTTTAAAAGGGCCTTTTTTGGACACCACATTTCCAAGGATGGAGCTGTACAGGAACTTCCTGCCCCACTGCAGACAGGTAAGTGCCTATCCCTATTTCCCCAACCCCAACCCTTATGCTAATTCTCACCCTAACCCTCCCCTTCCATTACTAACTCTAAGCCTCCCTTCTCCGC
Organism: Limnodynastes dumerilii; assembly: GCA_011038615.1. Taxonomy (NCBI): domain Eukaryota; kingdom Metazoa; phylum Chordata; class Amphibia; order Anura; family Limnodynastidae; genus Limnodynastes; species Limnodynastes dumerilii. The sequence goes on from WWET01005691.1 coordinate 69,063, forward strand.
AGCCTCACCCTAACCTCCCCCTTATGTGATTCATCCTCTCCCCGCAGCCTAACCCTAAGTCTCTGTTTTTCCCATCCATGTCCTCCCGGCAGTGTGAACCTAAGACAACCTTGATAAAGTGCATCCCTCCCCTGCACTAACCTGATTGGTCGTCTTGTTGTAAACGTTGGAAACCGTTGGGTTCTGTGGCAGGTCTGCAGTGCATATTTTTAAATGGGGACATTTTCACAATAGACATAGTGGAAACTTGGTTGTCGGCTTTGAGTGGAACCCGAAGCAATGTGTACCCAGCTTTAGTTGATCTGAAAATGTACAAACTGGGCTCTAGATTAGTCCCAGTTTTCCAGTTTGCAATGAATCCCAAATCAGTCTTTTCTTGTTCTTTGGCCCATCATTATAATGTAAAGCTTTAAAATAAAGTATTTTTTTTTATCTTTGTGAGGTGATCTAGCCATAAACTATTCTTTAAACAGTCCCATGTAGCATATAGCTGCTTATAAACCTTTTGAGCTTTCGCAGTTGAGTAGATTTGGATACATGAGGTTAATCTTTCAGTTCAGCTGCCAAGCACACATGTGTTAGTAAATGAAAGTTGGAGCTCTTGAACTATGGCAGCTTTTTTTACGCTCAGTGCAGTGTTGGCACATCTGAATGTCTTGCTGTGAGTTAAGTATTGTTTTTGAATCTCCAGTTAATCTCTTTGGAGCATAATTCCCCGCTGTCTGCCTATTGTGTACCCAAGTGTGGAAAGTGAGATTGCTGTGGTGGCTTTGATGTACGCAGCTTTTATAAACAGAAAATGATGGAGTTAACAGATGCACATCCTTAAAAAATAAATAAAAAAAAGAATATATTTGTTTTGAATCTCATGTTAATGAATATCATACTTGCAGTCTATGTTCCAAACCGCTGCATATTTACATCAGCAAAGAAACACCCGACTAGCTTTGTTTTCTTTATAGATTTTCTGATCATTTCAGCCCCAAATAACTTACAAGTTATCTTTGCTGGTAAAGGAAACAGATATTTTTTTTTACTTTATATTGCAACAAACACAGTTACAGAAATAGTGCCTATATGTACATTCACTACAGAAAATATTGGAGTGTAAGGAAGTAAGCACACTTTTCTTATCTTAGTCTCTTCTCACCAATATATTTTATTATTATTATTATTATTATTATTATTATTATTAGTATTATTATTATTATTATTATTATTTTCAAAGAACCATACATTGGAAACAATTGCAGAATACGTAGTAAACCTACATTTTATATGGGAGAGAGGGGGAGAGAGAGAGTATGAACAATGTAAAAATGTAAACAGCTGGTAAATCAGGGCAAAATGGTAAATCTACAAAGTTATGAGTAGATTTATTTAAGATTATAAAAAAAGAGCAGGTATTGTTCATAGCAAACAGACAGATTTTGGTTTTCATTTATTGAGCACATTCATCAACAGCTGGAATTTGATGAGTATCTAATTCCAACACTATCACCACTTTTAGAAACCATATTTAAGCAGTTCATCTATCCCCTAATGTTGGCTATGGATGTTTTAGCCTCAGAGCATAATACAAGATACTCAAATTGCCATACAATCACACAGGTTTAGACTGGGCACCTACATTACATCATTATCATCATCATCATAATCTGTCAGTCCTACAAATGGTTGTATAAAATGTTTATATAGTTGCATGATGGAAAAATACATGGCCCCTGAAGCAGTATTTTTAATGCTCCTCCATCTTTATTCTCTGTATAGTCATAGGGCCGGATCCAGAACTACGTCTGTCTTCCATAGACGGACGTAATTCAATTAACAATAGCTATTGCGCATGCGTAGTAGCTATTGTACGTAATCTGCGTATCGTTTCGAATAGGAAATAAAACCTACACCTTAAATGGTTCTGCAAAGTGAATGTTCCTTACTAGACTCACATGTGCATTTTAAAGGTACTAAATATTTTATTACAATATTATACCTATTTCAGGATAGTTGGTCTATGGTGGATATGGCTTGACAACCACTATACACAGAATAACATATACTCATATCTTTTTTGAACATTTATTGAATATTAAGTGTCAGATGCTGACGAGCTGATTGAATCAAGAGTACTAAGTAAAGAATAAATTCAGCAGCGCTAACAGAATCAAGAGCACTATTGCTAGGTAACAGAGCCTATAGCAGTAATGGGTGGCAACAATCTCATTTTCAATTCCCATCCTGTTAGCAGTAACCCAATCTAACCTATTCTCAAGCCCTATAAGAATAAGGCCAAGACCTTGGTTGCTAGTGTTTCTGTGTTCTTTCTTCAGGCTCTTCTTGCTTTACTTTAGAATTAGTTCTAGTTCCCGTGTTTTCCTGTAAGTTATCTATCTCCAGCATTCCAGTTAGCTATTCCACTTGGTCCTTGGTCCTGATTCAGACTTAAGGTTGTTTTAGGTATGCATGCATACCTAAGTTAAGCACTACTAAGGATAATACGCTCCCCTGGTACTCCCCTCTCACGTACGTAACTTAAGTGACTTACGTGTTCAGGACCCTGCCTTAACTTTTCCTTGCATATCTCTGTGTGTATGCAATGCCTTGTCATACGTAAATACCTAACACATCCATACTGTACAATTAAATATCTCCTCCACCTACAAGGCATATTTTTGGCTTGTGTAGAGATGTCATGCCCTATCGTACAGAGGAGTGTGGGTCCCCGTTGCGAACAGCTCTATTTCGATAGAGCCGTTCCCTCCCAGCCAGTTCGGAACTGGCTGGGCAAACAATTGCTTATGCCTCGAAGAGCAATTGATCCCTGGAGCACCAAACATGGTGCTCCGAAAGGTAAGTAACTATTCTATCTCCAACCCACTCCCTTTACCCTAACCCTAAGTCTCTCCCCCCCGCAGCCTAACCCTAAGTCTCTCCCCCCTCAGCCTGACCCTAAGTGCCCAGAGAGGGTTACTCACCTCTCCGGTGGTCGGGCATCGGCACTACCTAAAATGAATGGGTGAGCATGCCAATCACATACTACCCCATTCGTAAACAAAAAATCTAAAACGGCTGTCATTCGAACTAGAGACAGCCGAAAAGACACTTTTGGCTGTCCCTACTTCGTAATGACAGGCATCGGTGTGGGGACTTGCACCGCGTACAGTGTAACGTACAAGTTACATACATATCAGAGTTACAATGAGTAATGTCTGCATGCCATGTGCGTTAATTGCCTGTTGTTATTATGTCTGGATCAGGCCCCTTTACATTATCATAACTTGTAGTGCCCTAGTCCACTCCTAGGGGTGCACTTGGACATTTGTGGCTCCTGAATATTAGGATCTGCCCCTAGGGCCTGCTGTTGGACTATTACCTTACTGATTAATTTACAGTACCTGTGCAACTAGTTTTTAAGGATTTCCTCTAACTTGTCAGGGTGCTGGGGACATTTTTTTCTTCTGCATGCCTGATACTTATATATTATAGTCCTGCATGTTCCTTTATGTGCCTATGTACGTCAGTTTCCCTGTATATCTGGTACATGTTACACTCTGCAGGAAGAATCCTAGCAGGGTGTGAAGTTTCCTTTCTGGGGTTAAGTGTCTGGTTTCCCTCAGCTGCCTGTTAATTAAGTTTCCCTGGCCAGAGCTCTCTGCTGATTGGTGGGAGGTCCTTTAAATAGTTTGCCCGGAAATACTCCGTTGTCGGCTATAGCGTCTGGTGTATCCTGCGTCTGCCTGAGTTCTTATCGTGTATGCTCCTTGCGCTTTTGCTTGGAATTGTTTTTGTGTTTACCCTTTGTTTTCCTGCTGTTACCCTTGCCTGCCTCTGTTTCGTTGTCTGCCCTGTTTGTGGATCTCAGTGTGCGGCGCGGGTAGCTTGCTGCTCGCACTAGCCGCTGGGCTCTGAGCCCGGTACAGGATTCCTTGTGCCTGAGCGTTGTGAGTTTATCACCTCTCACCCCTGTAGCTTCTCTGAGTGTATCATCTCCTCAGTATTGTGTTCTGCCTCTGTATTGTCCATCTCTGCAGGGCAGGTTACCGCTGTGTTTGTCATCTCGCAGTGTGTGTTATTTCACTGTATATTCCATCTTACAGTGTGTGTATACTGCTGGGTTTGTCATCTTCACAGCATGTTCATTTTGCTGTATTTTCCATCTTACAGTCTGTAGTAGCCATTGTGTTTGTCATCTCTCATTGTGTTGTTCTCTGTGAACCTTGCAGCGTTTTGACCCGTGCTCTGGGTCCTAGTGCTAGCTCACTGGTGTTCTCCATCTCACCTTGTGCAGCTCTCATGCTTCCATCTCCACTGTGTTCATCTCCAGTGTGTAGTGTGTGTTTTTGCCGTCCTATGGACTCTGGCCTCGGTGCGCTTTCTATAACATTGTAGCCACCTCCTGTTGTCTCCTGTACACCTACTGTCTCATGCTATTATCATCCTGCAATTATTAAATATTGGGACATCAACACAATTCTCATTTTTTGGGCTTTATACACCACCACAATGGATTTGAAATGAAACAAACAAGATGTGCTTTAACTGCAGACTTTCAGCTTTAATTTGAGGGTATTTACATCCAAATCAGGTGAACGGTGTAGGAGCATTCTTTCTGAAGAAAAGAAAGAATAAAACCCTGCTTACCTTATTCTGTGACTCTGAGAGCAGCTGCGGCGCGGCATCAACCAATCAGTGTTCAGTCGGACAGCGCCGGCCTATAGGACACACTGCAAGATTAGTTCACTCTCGCAGTATGTCATGTGACCGGAGCTGTCCGGCTGAACACTAAGGGGAGGATGCCGCGCCGAAGTTGCTTTCAGAGTCACAGAAAAAGGTAAGCAGGGTTTTTATTCTTTCTTGTCCTGGAGGGGTATATGTAAAAACTATGAAAGTAAGTTCATTAGCATCAAAGATATGACATTGTTTTCTGACATGGACAATTCCCCTGAGTACTGTTACTCATGCAGTAGTAGTATATTAAGTCCTGGAGATCATTTTTTAATGTAGAATGGATTTATAACTTTTTTTGTGTTCAGGCCTGATTTAAAGTTTTCCTTAAGATAGACTGTCTAATTGAAATCCTTTATTTAAATTGTGACCTATTTTAATATCGGAGGAATTCTTTTATGACTGTACCTTTGTGTTTAAAATAGGTACTGTAAATGTATTGTTTAAAATATCTATTATTACAATAGGAGCCACAGAAACCCCTGGACCATTTAATAAAATATTGCAGTAGTACTAAGTAGTAATTAACAAGTAATATTAAACTGCTAAATGGGGGTTGTCGCCCCTGTTTCAAATTACAGATTGGGCTGTTTCTATATTAAAAGAAAGGTGATTAAAATTGCTAAACCACTGAAATTGTACTTTGAGATTTGCAAAGACTAATTTATTGTTTAAAATGAAAATGAACTTTACCTTGTATTTGTACATCCATAGGACAGTGTAGTCTGTTACGGAGCATGAAGTTAAACTTAACCTCAGGGTTTATAAAATATTGGAATAATATTGGTTTGCCCCCAAATTATGCTTTCATTTTGATCATCGGTTTCTTGTGTTATGCTCTGTGAAGCATCTTTAAGTGCTCCAAGACATCAGAAAAATAAAAATAAAAATAAAGTAAATGACAATGTGTAAATTGTGAATATGTGTTGCAATGAACTATGTATAGGTAAGTGTTGGGTAGAAATTATTTAGCTCTTGAACCGTGCTCTGAAGTGTTGTCGATGGTAAGTATTATAGACCCAAAGTACATGTCAAGTGTTACCTCAGTTAGCTTTGCCCATTTGCATCTTTTCAGAACCGCACAAAACATCATCGGATGTTGGCAAAGCATACAGACAGCACAGATAATTGACCTTTCACACGTGGCAAAATTAGACAAAGAAAATAGTGCCACACTAAACACATCTCCACTATGAGAACTTTGCTGAGCTTTCAAACCACATCATTCCAGAATTACATTTAAAACCATGTTCTTCTTTGCACCTTCAGTCAGTTGAAATTAAGTAAGCAATCAGTCGAGATACTAAATGACTCAAGTCCAAGTGCTGGATAGAACTTTTGTTGCATGCTTTTAATTTTGTTTAAGCAATTATTAACTTTTTGAAACTCTTTATTGGACCAGTGCGCCTTGAGACAGAGACACCTCTATTTTTTCATGGTTTTCAGAACACCTACATAGTGATTTATAAAACATCATCAATTTTCTTTCAGTGGATTGAAGGCAGAATTCTTAAAGAAAATTGTCAAAACCTCTATTACATTAGCTGTGGAAGCATCAGCTAGCAGGTATGTCCAAATATTATGTTAGATGCAATGGTAAGGATGCCGGCATGAACATTTTGAATAGTTAAAAGTGGCAATTTAAAATTTTATTACAAGTATGATATCAAGGCGCCTAAGATAGAAAAAAAATGATCCAAAATTCAAAATCCAGTTGATTTTTTGGCTCGTCTGCTATGTTAATTTATGTTTCCGATGGTTAAATCCTTGATATACATATATAT
>WWET01005692.1:47869-59124 GCA_011038615.1 Limnodynastes dumerilii
AATTAGTATGTAAAATTGTGAAGAGCTACTTAATATGATGCACTATTAAAAAATAAAACATATGTAAAATGACAATACTGATAATATGGTCATACTATCTGACTGCCAGGATGTGTAAGACATCCATTAATGTTCCCTATGACAGCAGGACGTTTATAATGTAGATTTAAAAATAATAAAAATTCTACATTAAGGAATTGCTTTGGTTATTGGCTGTAACAAGTCCTGTTCTGATATTTTTTTTATAGGTGATTTATAAGTTACTTCTTTCACACAGTAAAATAGTAGTTTTATATTGAAGGAACAGATCTAATAGTAATAGCACACAATGCATTAGTAGAGCACCAGCACATTACACAATGTACAGAGCCTGTATCAGTGCATAAGCACTGTTGTATTTGTAGTGACCCATTCACCATTCCCACCTGCTTTCCTGATGCAGCACAGGCCAGGACCATCTTTCTCCATGCCAGTCTAGATCACATGTCCGCAAAGCCACGCCCCTTTCGCGCACCCACGAAGCCACGCCCCATTTTTGCATTTTCTCCGTTTTTTGTTCATTTTTCAATATTTTTTGAATTTTTCAATCTGGGGGGGTTTCTGGGCAACCAGAAACCCCCCCTGGGTGCGCCACTGAGTTGAGCCAGTGGATCCTACAAAGTACAATTTATAGTGTGCAGGAGCTGCAGTTCAGATGGTGACATGCCACTTTTTATTCACAGATACATCAGAACAGACAGGCAGAGGGGTCTGGTATTTCAGTCATATAAAATTATTAGTTATTTGCCAGCCATGCTAGCAATACTTAAGTAAGTACATTGTAAGTTTTGCGGCTGATTACTGATAATTCTATGTGACTGAATGCCACCTTTTCAGTCATATAGGTCCGGATTCACAGTTGTACGTCATTTTTGTCTTACGTACGTTGTTTTAAGAATTGGGCTACTATGCATGCATAGCAGCTTATTTACGCTATCTACGTACCATGGGCTGTATCCAGAACAACGTATGTCCTAAGATGCCGAAAATAGCTACTGTGCGCGCATAGTAACTAATTTACGTAATCTACGTATCGTTTCGTTACGTAGATTACATAAATACCACCAAATACTACCATAGTGAACTTTTACCTCTGATCAAACCACCCATTGCTTTTGGTAACAGTGCCCGCTTTGCTACTCGTTTGTTATACCCTGAATCATCTTGCCATTGGAAAACTTAAGAGGACTAAAATATTAACACGGCTTGCTCTGCAGAGTATTACTTTTTTATTATAGGAGAGCAGGGCACTCCTAAGTATCCTACACGAAAACCCTTCATCATATGTAAGGACTTAGCTATGCCCTTACTGTATGATTTACATGCATCTGCCCACCCCCCATGCATATCTCCTATATCCTATCTCCATGGGATCTAAAGTTATATGGGCCACTATGATCATTTCTGAATATGGTTGGACAGTTTGGAATGGTTGTGTATGAAAACTGTGCACCCACAATAAGGTGACCTTGTAGGTTGACCTATGGTAAATTCAGTACTAAAAACGGTTGATGTTTGTTTGACTAGTTTTTAAAGAAAAATTTATACCGGCAGTTATAGTTGAACGTTAATGGTGGCATTCAGGCCATTCAACTTATCCACAAATGCCATCAATGCCATTGCAGAACCATTCCATAGAAAAAATTATTAATCTTATATATGCTTATAAATGCTTTGTATTTTTAAATGCTATTCCAGTTTATGGGCCAGATTTTTTAAGATGTGGGAAAGGAAAAGTGGAGATGTTGCCCATAGCAACCAATCTGATTTTAGCTGACATTCTAAAGTATGTAACGGGAAAGTAAGAGCTACAATTTGATTGGTTGCTATGGGCAACATCTCCACTTTTCCTTTCCCGGAGCTTAGTAAATTTAGCCCTAAGAGTAATCCTGGACAAGAATGACATCAGGCTAAAATCTAGCTTTCACTTAAAAAGGGAGTTTTCAAATGTAATTTAAAATGTTTTATTTTTCAGAGATATATTTTAAAAAGAATAGTTTATCTTTATTTATTTGTAAAGAGATAAGTAGGGTCAAGCCCTGGTAAGATATCCCAGTTGTGTGTCAAGGTGTAAGAGGGGATTGCATAGGGTGCAAGGAATGGTGGAGACTCATGGTAGAATGTGGAAAGAAGTGTGTGATGATGTGTATTTTATAATTATCCATTGCTTTGGATTGACCCAGTCGAGACCACTCCACCACTCTCCTACGCAGAGAAGTCCAGTGATAGTCTTAGAGATAGGAAAGCCGCATTGTTTGCATCAGAATAAAAACTCACCATTACACCTAGGATTTTTTCTTCCATGCCATAAAAATTCTCTAATCCTTTTTTGTGACTGCTTGAAGAAGGAACATGGGATGTGTATACAAAAGGTTTGAGGGAGGTAAAGGAAAAGTGGGATGACATTTATTTTAATAATATTGATTTTGCCAATCCATGAGTACTGTTGGGTTGACCAGTATGTTAAGTCTTGCTCGATTTTGGTCAGGAGGGATGAGAAATTAGCAGAATATAGGAGTAATGGGTTGCAATGAGGTACATTATTTTATCAGACTGCCATTTAAAAGGGAATATGTGGGCAAGACTGTTTTGAAGCCTGACATTCAGGATAATGCCCAGTGCAACAAATTTGTCCATGTTAACTTTAAAATGGATAACTGTCCAAAGTGCTGGAATGCTAATAACTGCCTTGGTAGGGACTTCACAGGGTTATTAAGCGTAAAGTCACTTGCATTCCTCCACCACTCCCTCCTCACTTTGTACCCTCTTGTCCCCCTCTGCTACCCTTTTACCCAATCCCCACCTGGTGGCTCCCTCTCAATCTCTCACTGCGCCCAATCCTGATCTTCTAAGCTTGACACCTCACATTTTGCCTTGCATTTTGTGCTTGCTTCACTTTATTGTTTTTCTGTGATATTTTTATAGTCATATTGTATTTAATATATACTATGCTGTCCATCCCTACCCTGTATGTCTGTAAGCTGCAGGAAAGGAAAAGGGGAGTTGTTGCCCATAGCAACCAATCAGATTCCAGCTCTCACTTTTCTATTACATACTAGAAAATGTCAGGTAGAATCTGATTATTTGCTATAGGCAACATCTCGCAGCTTAGTAAATTTGGCCCTAGGTTTTCATTCAGCCATTCAGGCATACGGGTCTGTAACTTACCAGAGTTTCCTAAAGCAATCCCCTCCCCTGGATGTACTGTTGACATGGTTCACACCACAAATTTTCATAGATTTAGTTTGATTGTCATGGACTTCACGGAAGTGTCTGGAGACACTATGCTTTAGAAAACCACGCTCAATGTTGCGTTTGTGTTCTCTAAAGCATTCTTTTTAGGGTGCATACGGTCCTCCCCACATTTTAGAGACTGCATGCACACTGAAGGATGTAAACCACATAGGTAGTCGAGCAATTTATAAAATGTCTGATATTAAAATGAATACCATTTGTACAGGAAGTGACAAATTTGGATCTATTCATTATGAAACAGCAGGTAAGAAACTGATGCACTACATATGTAACAACTTCTTGGCTTCTCTGGTAGCCAAGATAATGTACTATCCCTGTTTTTAGTGAATAGCAAATTACTTTGCCAAGATATATTTAAAAGATTTGTTATTTTTAGGTTTGGGAGGTAAAAGAGGGCCTAAGATAAGATCACACCTTAAGATTTCAAAATCTTATAAGATTTGTTATTGTATTTACCAATAAAAAGGATATTAATACTTTCCTCTAAAAATAATTATTAGTGAGAAATTGGTGACAATCTTTGTTCACATTAGCTATTAGGGGGCTCTATTCAACTGTCTGGAAAAACGTTTATCTTTCTCAACAATGCTTTCGAGATAACCCGTTATGATAAAGTCCAAGGATATCAAGTACGCTTGTTGCTCAAATTTTTGTAATTTAGACTTTTATATAATATCATCAATTTTTACCAAAGATCTCCAAACAGGGGTCAATATTCACGGATAAGAGTGAGTTAGGTGCAGCCATATACGCATATAACTCTAAGAATGTAATAGCGCTTTCTTAAGTAACCATGCTTATTTACCTTAAGATGGAAAATATGCACAGAGGATGGTCCCCTTCCCACCTTCCCCAGCTAATCGCCTCCTTCTACCAAACTTACTACATGCGGTCTTTAAAGAAAAGTGGTACATAGATTGGTTTGACCTACATGGTACGTAGATTGCGTAAATTATCTAAGCCGCAGCTTCTTAAGTGTAAATAACAGCGTAGTTACGGACGAAGAGACGGCAGCTCCGTAACTACGCTAGCGGGCCAGCGTAGATCTGGATCAGGCCCATAGTGACACATTTTTTCACTACTACACAAATAGTTTGTGTAGTAGGCTATCAAGCATAACAATTGTCTAAGTATTGCACAGTGGTCAGTCACATATTAAAACAAAAAAAATTTGTCTGCTGTGGTTTTTTTTAAGCTGCAGAAATTTTACTTGTAGTTAAACAATTTGCAATTCTGTAGTGTACAGTTTTGCTGACAATAGAATAAAAAATAGCATTTTCCAACCAAATTTATAGACTAGTAGACTAATAACCATCAAAATCAATTTAATCAATCTATATCTGAATTTAGCACAAGTTCATTTTGGTAATGCTTTTGGCACATTAATTTAAAATGTGCATTTTGATATTGATTCAAATAATTGTTTGGGTTTAAATCATTCTCTATTAGCTTTGCAACAAGTTTCTTTTGTTTTAATTCGTAACGCACACGTTCTGCAGCGTGGTTGGGCACTTAAATTTCTCTCTACTAGGCACACTGTAAGCTCCTTTTCTAACGCATACCTAGGGCAGCGTGTTTTGTACCTTGCTTGTTTGAAAAAAATCAGTTTTGCTATTGATTGTGGTCCTTAAATCCCTCTCTATAAGGCACGCTGTAAGCTTCTTTTGTAACACATACCTTGTGTGGTGTACTTGGGCACCTTGCATCTTTAAAATCCTGTTTTCTATTGATTCAAATCAGTGATTGCAGTCCCTAAATCTCTCTCTATTAGGCACGCTCTAAGTTCCTTTTATTAACACATACCTTGTGCTGCGTGCTTGAGCACCTTGCCTCTTTAAAAATTCCTTTATTTTATTGAATCAAATCAGTGATTTTTGTCATTAAATAACTCTCTATTAGGCATGCTGTAAGCTCCTCTTTGTACCGCATACCTTGCACGGTGTGCTTGGGCACCTCGCATCTTTAAATTCCTTTTTTCTATTGATTCAAATCAGTTATTGCGGTTCTTAAATCTCTCTGTATTAGGCTTGCTGGAAGCTCCTTTTTTCAATGAATAACTTGTGCGGTGTGCTTGAGCATCTTGCATCTTTAAAAATTCCTTTATTCTATTGATTCAAATCAGTGATTGAGGTCATTAAATAACTCTCTATTAGGCATGCTGTAAACTCTTCTTTGAAATGCATACCTTGTGTCATGTGCTTGGACACCTTGCATCTTCTAAAACATTTTTCTATTGATTCAATTTAGTGATTGCAGTTCTTAAATCCCTATTAGGCATGCTATAAGCTCCTTTAATTAATGCATATCTTGTGCGGCGTGCTTGAGCCACTTGCATCTTTATAAATTCTGTTATTCTATTGATTCAAATCAGTGATTGCGGTCATTAAATAACTGTCTATTAGGCACACGGTAAGCTCCTCTTTGTAACACGTATCTTGTGTGGTGTGCTTGGGCACCTTGCATCTTCTAAAACATTTTTCTATTGATTCAAATCAGTGATTGCAGTCATTTAATAACTCTCAATTAGGCACGCTGTAAGCTCCTCTTTGTAACACATACCTTGTGTGGTGTGCTTGGGCACCTTGCATCTTCTAAAACATTTTTCTATTGATTCAAATCAGTAATTGAGGTCCTTAAATCCCTCTCTATTAGACATGCTGTAAGCTCCTTTTATTAACGCATACCTTGCGCGGCGTGCTTGAGCACTTTGCATCTTTAAAAATTCCTTTATTCTATTGCTTCAAATCAGTCATTGGGGTTATTAAATAACTCTCTATCAGGCACACTGTAAGCTCTTCTTTGTAACGCATACCTTGTGTGATGTGCTTGGGCACTGTGCATCTTCTAAAACATTTTTCTATTTATTCAAATCAGTTATTGCAGTTCTTAAATCCCTCTCTATTAGGCATGCTGTAAGCTGTTAACATTTTCAAAAACACCCGTTAACTGCAACATCCTTTTATCTGCAGTTCAAACAAATTCAAATTGGCTACTTTGCTAATTATTTTATTATTCTATTTGAAATAATTCCATAATGAACCAACAGTCTACGGAGCTAGTGCATCCCTGTTGTACTAGTGCTGGAACTGTCAGTCCTCCTAGTACAAATTGACCAATAAAAATTTGACCAATAAAAATGTTACAAGTTTAAGAGGAAAGCATAAGCGACGGCACTTCTAAAGAGCTAACTTGTTATCCCCGGTGTGTAAAACGTCATCAGAAAGTGCAATAGGAAAGGTGATTGCAGAGAAAGGTCATATTGCCAACATTCCATACACTACACATAGTGGAAAGGAAAAACTCAAACTGTGACCGTTATTTGCACTTTATTTACTGCTGCTTGTAGCAGGGATAAATCCCAATATGTCGAATCTCCGCCTGCAACACCTTCAGCATCAACATCCTCATATTAGACGCTGGGTAGTTCAGCATTGCATTTGCTTGGCTTATGTGACTCCCTTGAGGAATCCGTGAGCGAAACAACTGCTGCTGTTGCTGCTGCTTCTGGTGGCACTGCTGGTGCCGGGTAAATCCTCATCATTGAAAAAGACCAAGAAGTCTATTAATTTCAAACAACAATTGTCTGTTCCAGAACTATATTGTGACGTAAAAAGTGATTTGTGGTCTCCAAAATGCCATTGTACCGACTATTCATATAACAACAGATATGTGGTATATGAGGGGAGGTCATATGTGCCTGTAGGCCATCGAGGGGGGCTCATATGTGCCTGTAGGCCTCTTGAGAAGAGCTGTGTTGGTCAGTCTATGTCGTCAACTCAGTATGTTTGATTATAATTAAAAAACATATATTTTTGTTTTAAAGTGCCGTATTTATTGGGGGAGCCATATCTGCCTGGTAGGCCATCGCCCTATCCACTAGAGAAGTGCCGTTATTTGATGGGGGCCATATGTGCCTGTAGGCCATTGCCTTTCCTTAGCAAAGTGCCGGTTTTAGAGAAGGGGCAAACTGGGCCCTTGACCCCCCTTACCTTCCTAAGTGGCGGTTTTAAAGGGGGGTGAGTTTCTTTCTTTCTTTCTTTCTTTCTTTCTTTCTTTCTTTCTTTCTTTCTTTCTTTCTTTCTTCTTTCTTTCTTTCTTTCTTTCTTTCTTTCTTTCTTTCGTCAGTCCACAGTGTGAACAGGTCATTGCATGTGACATCAACTTATGCGGAGATACGACAGTGTCTGATCATCTTCCAATCTTTCCACTTTCTTTCTTGATTTAATAAGACATTCTTGAAAAATGCTTTTGATTTAGGTGGTCTTGATATGGATGCAACAAGCAGTCCAACCCATTCATGGGCACTTTTTAAAAAATGATCAACATAGACACCGGGGCCCAATTAAATTGGGCCGTATTCAGAGATCCGTCGGCGATCGGGCCACAAATATATGCATCTAAGTCTCAGGTCGGAGCAGGTTACACCCACCAGAAAAAACAGTCACTCCCCTCGCATCCTCCAGCCAGACCTAAACTTAGACCAGCATTGACTTGCCCTATCTGGCTGCACTCACTTCCGGCCTTATGTGTATTAGTTGTGGATATTTCCGGCCCTAACTCTGTAAGCGCGCCCACTTTCCCTCATCTTAATGCCTCCCCCGCCCATATCTATGCAAATCCTTAGGTCCGTATATTTCCGCCGCAATTATGGTCGCATTATTCCCCGCCTGATTCACAAGTCCATCCCTTAGCCATTTCTGACCCTAACCTCTACGTAGATGGCTTATCACTATTAATACGCATGCAAAATCGATCCAATCGGAACTTTTGTTAAAGCTGGATCTCTGAATACGGCCCATTATTCCAAGTTGTAGTATTCAGTCAGCACGTGCAAACTTTGAACACTCTAAATTTATTAAAGGAAATGCGGGAAACACAAGGCACACAGACGGAGGTTTTTAACTGCAGCAAAATTAAGAAACGATATAGCTGCTTCAGTTGCTTCAGTTGTATTGCTGTTTACAATAGTCCACTTAGGATATATTAGTCTAAGCAAAGTGTAGGTTTTAGAGGGGGGGTAAACTGGGCCCTCATTTCCCCTTACCTTCCTAAGTGCCGGTTTTAGAGAGGGGTCAAGCTGGGCCTTCGTCCCCCCCTTACATAAGTGCCAGATTTAGAGGGGGGGCCACCTCTGATGCGCACCTCTGCTGCACAACTCTGCAACATCTTCCCTATGGTTGTACGTGGTTTATCTCATTACATTTTTGAGGGCAGTTTCTTGCCCTGACTAACGAGAACATATATTATACTTAATCTTAGCCAAAATGTCAAGAAGCATTTTGGATGCCTAGTTCATAGAATAAGGCCTTTACACTCTGGTCCTGAAGAAAGATAGGCAAGCGTACAAGATACGGTTAATATATGACCTGTGCTGGGGCTTCACTGAGGGAAAATGTCAAAATATGATAACTGCTTTATTGCATATCATGATGTGTCCTGATAATAATGTTGTGAGCTGTGAGAATGTTATTAGTGTTAATAATGCTTTAAGTGCAAAAAAAAATTAAAATTACATGGTTTTAGTCATTTTGGGCCGGATTCAATCTACGTTTTGTTGTCCATAAAGACCACATGTACGCAATCTATGTAACAAAACGCTACGTAGATAGAGTAAAATAGTTACTACGCATGCATAGTAGCTAGAATTGCAAAATTAGGCACATATGAAAAAAATTACAGTATTGTGAATCCGGCCTTTTAAGTGATTTTAAGAAAATTTTCGAATAAATACAGATCCAAAACAAAATCCAAAACCAAAACCAAAATATTTCTTTTTTTTTTTTTCCCCAAAATCAAAACCAAAACACAATGAACATTTAAAACCAAAACATGGGGCTTGGTGCTCATCTCTAGTTTTTATTAATAACCTATCTATCCATAGCACTTTTTATTAAGTGTATAAATATTTTGGTACATTGAATAAAGATTATGTTCAAATTTTTTTATAAACATACATATAAAGCCATCATCTACAAATAAAGAAAGGATAGCCTTTTGAGTAGATGTACAATGTACAAGTATGTACATTGGTGTAAAACAATTAAAACAGAGAAAATTAAACACAAACAATTATAAGCTATCAAAGGGTCCCCTTTCATCAAAAAATCCTTAAACCCCTGACTCTATGGACAGGATTTACACTTAAATGTAAGTTAGTTGCGGCCAGATCCGCACCTAACTGTCTGATCCAGCTCCATGCTCCGCCCCTATTTTTAGGAGCCTAATGACAATTAGGCTCCTAAAGTACCCATGCATGTTTTCCCTTTTAAGTAGAAAAAATATGCACGAAGATCCCAAACCATGCCCTCATCTTAATAACTCCCCCCGCCCACTTTTCTCTGAGGTGGCACTGGCACGCCTCCTTTTATTTAAATCACTACGTGCGGCCTTTAAAGACTGCACATAGTGAACTTCCATCCTCAAATGCTACGTAGCACAATTCTTATTAATCCAGTCCCATGTCTGGATATGCAGTACAATTGTCAAAATACATTAATTCTAATCTTGCACTTTTTAAGCTTATAACTGTGGGAAGAGATCAGTGGCTCCAACTGCTTAAAACTATGACCCTTATGCCCAAAGTGATATTTACAGAGCAGCATGTCTATGGCATGCATATATATTGATAGAGTCCAAGTTTCATTAATGTAAAAAACATTAATTCATTCTAATTAACTTCTTAATTTAACATTTTTCTCCAGGTCATATTATACATTGTTCAAATCCAGAGGAAAATCTGTATTACCCCAAAAAGTCATCAAACTTCCATGTCACAAAAACCCAAGCTTTATATGTCTCTCTAAAGAGGACTGGTGCTTGGTCTCTGGGCACCCTAGGCAAAGTTCGACCTGTCCCCCTCAATGAACCTCAAGGAGTATTTTTATTTCTGGACAATAAGTTTATTTCATGTTTTTTAAACCAGCCCTTACAAAAATGACTGATTATCCAAGTGACCAACATTCTATGTGTGTGCAACCGATGTAGAGACAGACGAAAGTTCGAGGCAGATGCAATCGATTTCCCAGTCAGTTAAAAACTGTCTGGGAGAGAACGGCCCTATCGAAATTATTTTTATTACACCACACACTACATGACATTACACTTAGTATAGGACACGGGACCACCGGAGGTAAGTGAACACATTAGGGGTTAATATTAGACAGGGAAAATGTTTATTTAACAGGGACACATTGTAATGTATTTCAGTATGTTTATTGTACACTGTATTTTTTTATACACACAGCACACGCAGCGCAGCATGTTTACACATCACACGCAGCGCCACGTGGTTAGAAGTCTAACCATGCTGACGCTGATAGAACTACAAGGCTAAGCAATGCTTAGCCCTGTAGTTCTATCAGCACAGCATGTCTAAGGCTTTCAGCCATGCAGCACTTGCTTTTTTCACACACAAAAACACGTCAAGTATATTGACGTGTTTTTGATGGTCAGGGACGGGAGATCACAGTAAAATTGCACCTCTCTGGCAGCGATATTTTTTTGTGATTTCATGTCTCACTAAAGGCGATTTCTTCAAATCACCTTTAGTGAATACAACGATTTTTTTTTTCCATGTTTTGAATGGCAAATCTGGACAATTTCATTCAGCGATGTTTGCCATGGCGATTTTTTTAAACGCATAAATCACGCGATTTGACCCTTTGTGAATACCGCAAGGTGAGTCAAATCACGTGATTTATGGCGATTTTTAACAAAAATAGTTTTTTGTAAATGAGGCCCCATGAAAGTGTGAATCTGCAGCTAACCACAGGATATGATGGTATATTATGTCTGTATTGCTTAATGAACATGTCTATTAAGGCTCCAGCCTTAATGTTTTTTGGAGTTTGAGGGTAAAGTTTTAAAGGTTTCTTATTTTTTGTCATTTTAGGAAACCTTAATTAGACATGTTAAACAACAAGGTGATTTATCTGTGGAAATTCATAGCTATATATATATAT
>WWET01005693.1:39032-52314 GCA_011038615.1 Limnodynastes dumerilii
CCGTTGCCTAGGACATCATCATCCCCCTTCTCCTTCTCAGTCACTCTTCAACAGCAGCAGCTGCTGCTCTGTAGTGGGGGGGCCCCCTCACAACCCACCCCCTCCCGAAACCGACACCGAAACCGGTCTCACACAACACTGTGCTGGTGCAGGGCCGTGGAGAGCTGATCAAAGATAAACAAAAAACCTGAAATATTACCCTTATGCAAGTAGCGTAACCAGCGGCCTCCAGCAGCGGGGGCCGCAAAGATGAGGAAGTACCAAAAAAAACAACAAAGCATAGTAGATGGGTCGTGTGGGTCTTATCTTCCTTCGCTTTCTGTTTCTATTAAAATGAGAGAAGTTTATACACTTGAGAATGGATCCTGTGTTTGCTCTGATCACACCCCTGGCACAAACATCCTTGTGATATCCACAATCCACTTTATAAAGTAGATTTACAAGCGCATCCGGTGTCTGGAGGGGTATATATGACTCTCACACCATGGGACAACGATTCTCCTTCTGGACTCATAAGAGATTTCCTCAGGTTACTGTAAGATATTAACTTCAGCTGTATGGCTGCCAAAGGGAGACCAAGAGGTGGGAAATACTCTACACGCAGGTCGCAAAATCAGCCAGAAATCTATGTGACGCGATTAACCTCATCTTATTTTATCATAAAAGAAAAGATGAAAATATATCTATTATTCGATAAAGGAAAGTTGCTGCTCGCATATACGCCAGCGTTATATATATTTATAAAGCAAAACTATATATATATATATATATTTATTATTTTGTTTATAGGGTTTACAGACAAACAGCAAGGCAAACATTCAGCATTACAGGACTGTACAGCTGTCCCCACGCTAGGGCAATTATCGGCTTGATCACACAATTATCAGTAAATAGGATCAATAATCGCTGTAGTGTGTTGTGCGGATGGATTTTTGAAACCGCAGATAATCATCCTAATAAAGGCTAGAGATCCATAACCTGATCATTCCTCAAGGGTCCGAATATTGGACCCCCACCTCCTGGACGGAGTTTACCCGTCTGGCTCACTCCGAGAGACGCAATTACACAATCAGACACATTTGCAGTTATTCTGACAGTCAGCCAATGAAGAGCAAAAGCCCAATATTGGGAACATTGGTCCGGATCCAGTAACGTAGTTTTCGTCTTACACATTCGTCTTACAGTACCAT
The DNA here is from genome assembly GCA_011038615.1 of Limnodynastes dumerilii. Lineage (NCBI taxonomy): Eukaryota > Metazoa > Chordata > Amphibia > Anura > Limnodynastidae > Limnodynastes > Limnodynastes dumerilii. The sequence continues at coordinate 40,223 of WWET01005693.1, forward strand.
TTCTGTACGTAGATTGCGTAAGTGCGGCCTAAAGACCAGGAGTCTGCGCTTACACAATCTACGTTCAGAAAAAGGTCCCGTTTAACCGCCACCTCCTGCTCTGATTGATAATTGCTCTGTGTGGCCACATTTTAGGATTCGGGGACACTATAACCCACTAATATCAACAAATACATCTTTACAAAGCAGGGGTGGAGGGGGATAAGAGGGGGGGGGGTTACCGGTCTCTGTCTCATAGGGACAGGAAGGTATGTAATTCTGGTACTATGGATACTGGGCCGGTGCTAGCACATCAGGCGCCCTCATATTTTATGAATTATTTGTAAATTCATAATAACATTGCTGCCCCCTTCATAACCACCTGCTCATATTACTTTGTCCCCATTCTTACTGACACTGCTAATACCCCACTATATAATCACACTGCTAGTGCCCCACTTTATAATCACACTGCTAATACCCCACTATATAATCACACTGCTAATACCCCACTTTATAATCACACTGCTAGTGCCCCACTTTATAACCACACTGCTAGTGCCCCACTTTATAATCACACTGCTAGTGCCCCAATTTATAATCACACTGCTAGTGCCCCACTTTATAACTACACTGCTAGTGCCCCACTTTATAACCACACTGCTAGTGCCCCAATTTATAATCACACTGCTAGTGCCCCACTTTATAACCACACTGCTAGTGCCCCACTTTATAACCACACTGCTAGTGCCCCACTTTATCATCACACTGCTAGTGCCCCAATTTATCATCACACTGCTAGTGCCCCACTTTATCATCACACTGCTAGTGCCCCACTTTATCATCACACTGCTAGTGCCCCACTTTATAATCACACTGCTAGTGCCCCACTCTATAATCATACTGCTAGTGCCTCACTTTATAATCACACTGCTAGTGCCTCACTTTATAACCACACTGCTAGTGCCCCACTTTATAATCACACTGCTAGTGCCCCACTTTATAATCACACTGCTAGTGCCCCACTTTATAATCACACTGCTAGTGCCTCACTTTATAACCACACTGCTAGTGCCCCACTTTATAACCACACTGCTAGTGCCTCAGTTTATATTTTATAGGTTATATTTGCCACGTTACATTTATGATCCAGGACCTGTAGCTGTATGATTTATTTTATTTGTGCTGTTCCTTTTACCTGTTTACTTATAAGGTGTGAGAATGGTCATAATTTTATTACGTGTAGTCAGAGCAAGAACAGTTTATCACTTTTTATTATACCTCTGTCTGACTAATGTTTATTTAATATTATTGCTTATTTGTTCAAGTATTTGTTACTTCTGCTGATTTGCATTTTGGTAATAGGTAGTGTAATACTACCTATGTACAGTATTTACTCTTTGCACGCAGGGAAAATACTGTAATTTTTGCACACAGATACTGACCAGCGTTACTATTACACTGTTTTTTATCACCTCTCATCTCTAATACTATTATATTATTATATTATTACACAGATACTGACCAGCGTTACTATCACACAGTTATTTAACTTTATAACCACACTGCTAGTGCCCCACTTTATAATCACACTGCTAGTGTCTCACTTTATAATCACACTGCTAGTGCCTCACTTTATAACCACACTGCTAGTGCCCCACTTTATAATCACACTGCTAGTGTCTCACTTTATAATCACACTGCTAGTGCCTCACTTTATAACCACACTGCTAGTGCCCCACTTTATAATCACACTGCTAGTGTCTCACTTTATAATCACACTGCTAGTGCCTCACTTTATAACCACACTGCTAGTGCCCCACTTTATAATCACACTGCTAGTGTCTCACTTTATAATCACACTGCTAGTGCCTCACTTTATAACCACACTGCTAGTGCCCCACTTTATAATCACACTGCTAGTGTCTCACTTTATAATCACACTGCTAGTGCCTCACTTTATAACCACACTGCTAGTGCCCCACTTTATAATCACACTGCTAGTGTCTCACTTTATAATCACACTGCTAGTGCCTCACTTTATAACCACACTGCTAGTGCCCCACTTTATAATCACACTGCTAGTGTCTCACTTTATAATCACACTGCTAGTGCCTCACTTTATAACCACACTGCTAGTGCCCCACTTTATAATCACACTGCTAGTGCCTCACTTTATAACCACACTGCTAGTGCCTCAGTTTATATTTTATAGGTTATATTTGCCACGTTACATTTATGATCCAGGACCTGTAGCTGTATGATTTATTTTATTTGTGCTGTTCCTTTTACCTGTTTACTTATAAGGTGTGAGAATGGTCATAATTTTATTACGTGTAGTCAGAGCAAGAACAGTTTATCACTTTTTATTATACCTCTGTCTGACTAATGTTTATTTAATATTATTGCTTATTTGTTCAAGTATTTGTTACTTCTGCTGATTTGCATTTTGTTTTGGTAATGTGTAATACTACCTATGTACAGTATTTACTCTTTGCACGCAGGGAAAATACTGTAATTTTTGCACACAGATACTGACCAGCGTTACTATTACACTGTTTTTTATCACCTCTCATCTCTAATACTATTATATTATTATTATTATTATATTATTACACAGATACTGACCAGCGTTACTATCACACTGTTTTTTTACACCTCATCTCTAATACTATTATATTATTACACAGATACTGACCAGCGTTACTATTACACTGTTATTTATCACCTCTCATCTCTAATTATACTATTATATTATTATTCATACAAGCTCTGATCTGAGGCTCTATGTATGTATTGAGTATTGCATCTTGTAGTAATAATTTATCCTGGTATTGTTTCCTTACAGCATGAGCTGTAAAAAATAATATATAATGGGATTGCATATTAGAAATCAATCCCAACCTGCACATAATAAAATGAGCTGAGCCATGGCCCAAACAAAAGATATATTGACCACCTTAAATTACTCTATCAGCGCTATTACTATTGCATCGTATAGCAAATGGCATACAGATATTTTAATGTTGTTAGCCGTCGCCTAATCGATCGGCCTTTATTGAGGTATCAGAAACCTTTTAGTGTCCGAAACGTTCATCACAGACTGCTGTTATATCATTGCTCATGGGAGCCGGCCCAGCGCTTCAGCATTTCTGGAGACAAGTAAAGACATTTCTCATTTCAGAACTAGTTAAATATTTTCCACTATCTCCACAATGAGCGATCCTGGATATCAAACAACAGGTTATTAAAATACATATAGGCTGTAAAAAAAATGACTGGCAATCAAGCTCAGTGTTGGGGAAAGAACGTATAACTACAAAACTGGTATTATTATTTCCCATTATTTTTGGAAAAGTGATATTTTGTATTTTGGATGAACCGGCTATATGCTGCTATGGCAAAACAACAAAAACAAAGAACTTTTTAAGGGTGTGGGGCCTTCTTGAAAAACAGAAAGAATTCCCGATAAACACAAAGAAAATGATCACAAATAAAATAATGGAATGAAAAACCCATCAATGAAAATCTATTAAAACTTTCTGACAATGGTTAAAAGCAGGATAGAAATATTTAGCATATGCTGGAGCTCCTCCAAATAAGCTGCCACTGGCACAAAGGTCCCACTAAACCTGAAGCAAAGAACAATATAAAAGAATGTGCTGTGAGAATGGATGGAAAGTAAGTGTAAAAAAAATGGAAATAACTATAAAAATACAGGGGTTAAGACCTATAAAGCAGCTACAATCTAAAACACCATTAAAAAACTTAATTGATTAAAACCATAAAGGGATGTAGGTCTATACTAGGAAAATAAAACCTTAAAGTGTAACAAGAGAAACCATGTATCCATGTGAGATGGTCCCAAATAGAAAAAGGTACTTAAATGTCTGAGTAAACTTAGCCACAATCCAGTTCCACACGGTTAAAAAGGTTACTCGATGTTACTAGATGTTTCACAAAGCGTCTCTCCAATTCCTGATAAATCTTTATGGATAGGATAGTTTAGAGTCCCCGACTTCCCCCTCAAAGTGTCTTCTATTCACTCCCTTCTCTGGGTAGGGATATTGGCCCTGATTCAGAGGCTGAAAATAAAGCTGGCCATACAGTAGTCGATCATCGGCCCAATCTCCCAATTATCGGGTGATCGGGCAAATAATCGCTCTGGTGTATGGTACAGCTCCCGATATTTAACGGGAGCTAATCAGCAAGCTGAATGGCTCCCTATTATTCTGAGCTGCTGTTGTAGTAGTACAGACAGGGATCTGACAAATTTGTGTTGTGTGAAGCGCGGCTTCGGCTGATTCTTAGCTGTATTACTGCCTGCAATAGCCGCTGCTGTATATCTATGTACTATGCTGCACTGACAGCTGTAAAGTATACCCTCACCTGTCACAGCAGCTTTGCACATAGATATAAAGCAGCAGAATCAGAGAGCTGCCCCCTCCCCTCTTCTGCTAGGATTATTGGTCCCAGCAGAGGAGGCGTATGGTGCCGATAATGGGACATTTCCCTAGCGGGTGTATGGCCTGTTTAAGAGATTAACGTTTTACCTGGATAAAACCATGTTGGTTTCAGGGGGATTCAAATGAAATGTATTCTATGCATGCAGGGAGAATACTTTGCTTTTGCTTATTACACAGATACTGACCAGCTTCACTTTTTCACTCCCTAGAGGAGATCACAACTCTCTCCGGAGTGTGTACTAAGGATGGGTAAAATATGCACTTATTAGTAAAAACACAATTCAGTCTTACACAATAAAAAAATTAAATAAATGCAAACATCAAAACAATACAGTGAAAAGTTAACGAGAGGGATCCAGGCTGTACCTCCAGATGTAACAGGTAAACGATGGTAATAGTCCCGGGATACACTGAGCCAAGGAGGTTAAAGGTACTGGTCACTGTTCCACTCTGCAAATCAACCAACGCGTTTCGAATAAACAATTCTTTTTCAATCTTTTTTTAAACATTTCTCGTTACACTTTAAGGTTTTGTTTTCCTAGAATAGACCTACATCCCTTTATGATTTTATTCAACTAGGGTTTTAATAGTACTTTATTCCTCTTACTTGAGACCTTGTATGTGTTTTAGATTGTAGCTGCTTTATAGGTCTTAACCCGTGTTTTTTTAGTTATTTCCATTTTTTTTACACTTATCTTTTTACACTATTTTTTCATCCGTTCTCACAGCGTCCAGCACATTCTTCTATATTGTTCTTTTATAATGGTTAAAAGCAATCAGGAAATATACAGAGGGAGCAAAACCAAAACCCAAAGCAATATAATCTCTGCATAAACCTGCACATTGTGTTTGAAAGCAGAACAAGCAGTCGAACCTTTTTCTATTGAGACGATAAAGCCGATGCTCTTCCAGGGAGCAGATATAGCATTAAGGGATATGATGTTTTTGTGATATCTGAGAGCTCTAGCAAGTCATAATATTCGTCCTTGATAAGTTGATTGTAAAACAGATTTGCATAGCATCAGTCACACATTCAGTGAGGTAAAGCATTAAATAAGGCAATGAAATAATATTGAATTTGTCTATTGGCTGTTTCGCCTACTGAGAAATCGCCCTTTCGCACAGACGTGACATTTTGCACGTTTCATTTTCCACTTTTATTTTATATGAATAGTTTGTGTTTAGTTGACACAAGTTAATGTCTTTGCCAGAAATTACATTTACTTTGTTTTAGTGGTTTCTACTGATTAAAAATGAAAAGTAAATGACAGAGCTGGGAGAAAAGGAAAGTTTATTAAAGAAGATAATCCCTAGCTCCAGATTAGTATAAAGAAAAATATATATTTTATTTGGACATAAAATACAGGCCAAGAATGACAAAGAAATGTACAGTATAATAACTGCTGTCACTAATATAACCTATACTGCGAGGGTATAAACCGTAATCTCCAAACAAGTTGCACTTGTAATATTCAGACCCGATGCTCCAAAAATGGTAAATAAATTCTGTTTATCCAATAATAGAGATGTATCTTGGACAGTGGCTTTCCGCAATTTCAGTGTGTTTTTAAAGGTTAATGAACATGAATCCAATCCATCAAGGGATCACAGAATCCAATAAACCCTCAACAAATGAAGGAAAATCTGTCTCAATTAAATATATGCCGACTACTCCTAGGGGTAAAAATATATAAGCAAGTTTCTAAGTAGTTAATGGCCATAGCCACTTATTAGAATACAGATATTAATGGGTAAATACACTATACATGATAGCTTGCATCTGGTTAGTTGCAAACAGCAAAAACTACATCTTTCGTCTTATGACCCTTTATTAAACCCCCCCCCCCCCCAGTGCTGAATACATATCAGATATAGCCATATATAATAGCAAAAAATACCCCCAAGGACACCAACCTTTCACTATAATGTCCAGCATTCCTTATCTGCTGCTGTCTCAGATACAATAATGCAGTCATTTATTAGTGATAGATGCTTCTGGAACAGGAGGGGGTCATTCCTGAGCCCATTAAAGTTTGTAATTCAGAACAATAAATACCATTTTAAATATGAATCATATTTAATGTATCATTTAAAAAAAAGCCATTGTTTCATTAAAAAGAAGTGTTTATTTACAGATTAAAGCAATTTTATATCTCCTTTTGTTTGTTTGTTTGTTTTTTTTTACTAAATCTTTTTTATTGATTTTTCTTCAACAAACAACATATGAACACGGACATCACAGAATGTTTGGCAATAAATATTACATTTGAAACATACAGAATATATGATGTATGAATAGCCTTGTTCAATATATACAGTTACATTCAATCATAACAAATCAATCATCACATTGGGGCAGATCCTGCTGTACGTTTTTCTGCGAATTTACGTGTGGTATACACGTAAATTCACAGTTTTGAGCGAACTGCGCATGCGCACCGCAGAAAATACGCACATTCGCGTAGCGTATTTTCTAACGTAAGGATAATTCACGTATTGCGAACGTAAGTAATTACGTGTGGGCGTGCCAAAATTACGTTAGCGAAGAATACGTGCGAATTACGTGAAGTAGGCGGGGGGGTATTTAAAGTGTACAGTATGGGCGTGCTAAGCTGCGTACGTTCGCGTAGTCTGTACGCACGTTAGCGGACGTATGCTGTTACGTTTGGAAAAGTTAAGGTAGGGTTTGGGTAGCGTATCTTCACAAAATACGGCCGTGCAGGGGGTGTGTGGGTTTGGGTAGCGTATTTTCACAAAATACGTCCGTGCAGGGGGTGTGTTAAGGGTAGCGTAGCGAATTTACGTACGCGAAAATTCGCTACGCGAACAAACGTACTGCAAACGTTGTTCAGGATCTACCCCATTGTGTCCTCCCATTCCTAATAGAATCTCATATTTAGGACAGAGTAGAATATACAAATACCATAAGCTTTACAATTTTTCCGCTGTACAATAAAATGTACATATAAATATAATTATCTTACCCTTACCTAGCGAAATGATAACCCCTCTAACACCCTCCCACCCTGCATCCTATTAATGGTCGTCCTCACCAATGTTTTATATGCCAATTCTCATATACACATTACTGTAGTAACAGGTCACTTCTACTCCTCCCCAATATTTCACCAATACAATCTGATTCGTGCCACTAAAAGCGCTCACCCCTGCAGCCCCAGATGTATTCAAAGAGATCCCCAAGTCTCTAAATGGTACTATTCTAAAAAATATATGTCACAATACACACCAAGGCACTGGGGGCAAAAAGATGGATAATAAATAAATAGATTAAATACTCTTTAGATATAAAGTGACTATTCTAAAAAATATATGTCACAATACACACCAAGGCACTGGGGGCAAAAGGTGGATAATAAATAAATAAATAAATAAATGAATAAATAAATAAATAAATAAATAGCTTAAATACCCTTTAGATATTAAGTGCAATATAGTGCTTGAAAGTGCTTGTGACCAAACAGTAAAGTGCAAAAAATAGTAAAAAATATTTTCATATGAATCTATTGGTGACTTCTTATTCTCCTGACAACTGATAAAGTGCAGTGCAAATAGCAACAAATAAGAGAGGAATACCACGTCTTTTTACAATCAATTAAATTAATCCGCTCATAAATCTTTAACTAAGAAAAAAGTAGCAAAAATGTCCAAATCCTTAAATAAGTCCCAAATAAATTCCTAAAAAAAAGTCCTAAGAAAAGTCTCAAATAGTATAAGCCCTAAAACAAATCCCAAATAAAGTCCCAAAGTGAGTCCCAAACCGATGAAAAAGTCCAATTAAAACAAAATATCGATGTCTTAAATATAAAGAGCAGCATATAAATCCAATTGATAATACATGCTGTGTACCCTATGTAAAAGATCAAAAGCACAGTGTAAACATTAAAAACCAACTTTATTTTTCACATGGAATAAAAACACATACAGTTAAATCAAGAGATAACTTAAAACTTCCCTCAACTTCCAACGTCCACAACTACATCCACGTGGCAGTACTGAAGCGCATCAAACGGGCCCGAACAGCCCTGGATGGTAAAGAGACCGTCAGAGTGAGCAGGCGGGCTGGCAAGTCGGAAGTTCAGATATCCTTCTGAGAGCAATCTGCGACGCGTTTCGGGTGTAACCCCTTTCTCAAGCAATCTAACTGTCCCATATCCACCTCCCATTTACGCCAAAGTGACAATAACTCCTCACTTGAGGGTCCCGCTAAAAGAAATGCATACATATTTGAAATAATCCTCTTCTGCCACAAATCAGTCAATGTCATTTTAATCCTTGACTGTATTAAGGTACATTTTTCAATTGGTCTAAATTGGGTGGTTATTGCGTGCCTCAGCTGTAGGTATCGAAAAAAGAATTCATGTGGGATATCATACTCCTCTACCAACTTTCTCTTGTTTGTTTGTTTAATAGTGATATTCTTTTACTGTTATATGTCGGATCAGTACCAATAATACAATACTACATAACAGCCTCTATAACACAGTGACCCTGCCAGGTGGCCGCATTTTAGAAAGTTAAATGTGGTTTATGGTAACTCTGATGGACTTCAGTAATAAAGGAGCAGTAGGGGTGTCACTGAAGATCACCTCGGATCACAATCTCTTAAGTTAAACCTTAATGTTACTAATGATTATCTTTTTAAGGCTCTCCAAGACAGACTACATTAAATGGATAAAAAAAGAACATTTTAACTACATCCCTAAACCCCACCCCTCAATGGATTTGCACCATTTAGATTCAGTTAGTCTTTGCTTGTGGGACAGTCCAGTCAGAAATCCTGAACTGTACTTACATCTTATGTCTTTCTTCTAACTGTCGCTTGTCTCCCTCGGATTATATTCCTCTTTTTCCTGAATGAACCTATAGCCGAACGTGGACTTGCTACTTGTCTACTAAAGGTAGTGACTGAGGTGGAACATTAGAACTGAGAGGACGGGATTCAGAAAGCACCTGACAAGGTAATAGTCTGAAATGTACAGGATTCATACGTGTGTGTGTGTGTGAATATTTATTCCACACCAGAGGAAGAAAACTAAATTATCTCCAATTATACTCTAAGGGCCTAATTCAATTGGCATCGCAGCCGCGTATTTTGCGGTGTGATGCGGTTTGTGCTCATTTATTTTTCTATTTTTATACGCGTCTCATAGAGGTGCGCATAAAAATTGGCTATCATAAGAGACGGGAAAATGCGCAGCGCAAACATTTTCCCGTTTCTCGTGGGCAGCAATTCTCATTGAATCAGGTCCTAAGTGTAAAATAAACGTTGTCTAGTATTTGGGTGCTACATACAATACAGCTAATGTTCCAAAGCATGTTAAAAAAAAAAATAATATTGCGTTCTTCTACCACCCCACTGCCTTATGAAGGAAGGGACTGAATCATTTCTTGCATTGCTCAGTTCCTGCTATTTTCTCCAGGTACAGTCTGATGCCCAGTTTTGCATGTTTTGCACTCAGTAAAGCTCACTACATACTTCTAAGATTTTTTCCATAGGTAGCAAAAGTGTAAAGACCGAACACACTGCCTGACAATAGGGCCAATCTCCTGGCTGAGCTGTGCCATCCTAATAGGCTCAGCCCAGCATTGGTCAGATGGTTTAAACGTACCAGCCAATCCAATAATTGTGTAGTGTGTACCCGAAATTTGTCCATTCTGACAGAAACAAAAAGACATTAATATGCAAATAATATTTGAAGCATAATATGAACAAAAGCTAATTCCTGAGCATTCAAAAGCAAAATATTGAAATCTGTGAAGCAGACTATGTTTCCATAAAATAAAGGTAGGTCAAAAGTAAAAAAAAAAAAAAGATCAAAGTAAACTCCATTCTCTATAATAGTTACTAACCATTTTATACATATCAAATGTTGTACTTTGTTTACCATCTATGCATGGTGTTGGTAGACTTTAAAATTCACTAGTAGACTATTTCATTCACTGCACAACTAATTCATAGTGAAATATGAATATAAGGCTTTATTTATTGTCACCAGGCTGTACAAAACGTTTTCTCTAGAACTTTCCCCAAGTGTAATTGGCAATTGTAAAATATAAACTGTTACATAGCAGTAAAACAATGTGGAATAAACACATCGGAAGCGGACTTACCGTGTACAAGCTCTGCTGCTTTCCTTTCATTATCTCTTCATGGGGACACTACACGGTTATGAAAGATTCAACTGCTTAACCTTAAATAAAACACATGAAAATGTTGGGAGATATTTTTCTCTTTTTTTACTTCTTTTATAATTATTTTATAAAAAGTTTTTTTATAGTATTAAAAAATGTAATTCCTATAAAAAAATAATTCAGAATTGTAACATTTATTGATGCACAAATGACTGAAACACTTTAATCTGGCAAACCATGTTCTGACACAGGCTGTCACTGACAATTAAAGTTTTTGCACGCTGTAGTGTGTTAATTGCAAACTTACTGCCAACTCCAAGCTGGACACGCACTAAGCAATGTCCACTGCAAGCAGCATAACTCTGCAATGTGAGGTGACAACTTTTACTGTTATTTGATTTTTGCTTTTGTTTATTGCACACAAGATACTGAGCGTATTTCATTTTAAACTGTAATTTAGAGTTAGAGGACCGGATTCACAGATCCATGTTTACTACATGCGAGATTTTACGCACGCACATAGCAAGGCAACACCCATGACACTCCACTCACTAGCTCGGTCGGTTTTTCAGTGACTTACGCCTCCATAGGGCACCATTATCTCTATGTGTGTACTTACGCACGTATATTTTTTATGTATGTGCGTATCTAACTAACCCCGCCCTCAAATGCCCATTGAAATACCTCCCGCCGTACGGAACACAACCACGTCCCTCCATACGTATGTCCCTGTGATTAACGAGTCCGTGCCTAAAGTACTTACCGTATTTCCCCATGTATTTATCTCGTTTTTGGAGCCTAAATTTAAATAAAAATTATTTTTTATGGATTTTTTAAATATTATTTTTAGCTTTATTTACTTAAAAATCAGGTGCATCTTATACAGGGGATCAAGGGATGCAACACTGAACTTACCTTTGCTGTTCCTCCGGCGGTGTCAGGCTCTCTCCCCCACAGCTGTGCCTCTGGCTGTTTCCCTTGCGGATGCACGCTGCACATTGATGTTGAGGTGACCTTAGGTCACGCAACGTCTTTTTGCAGCGCGCGACGCGAGGGAGAGAGCCAGAGGCGAAGCTAAGGTAAGTTCAATGTTGCATTCCCTGTATAAGACGCACCCGATTTTTACACCCATTTTTTGTCTAAAAAAGCTGCGTCCTATACATGGGGAAATACGGTACGTGCGTATATACTACGTAATTTGCGTGGAAAGTTATGACGCCTGCATGCTCCTAAAAATACGCACGCAACCCCACACAAAAATGTCAAATGGGAATACGCCCCAAAATCATCAACTCTAATTCTGATTATACGGGATAAACTTGCCTCTAAGTGTAACATAGTTTTGCCATAATGCAGATTTCAACAAGTTATTATAAGACCGGGTCACATATTTTAGGAATATTCTAGATGAACCTGTGAATCCAAATAACACAATAACTATGACAGAGGTTATATGGCATTCTACACTACATATAAGGATTGTAAAGTTATCCC
>WWET01005693.1:52331-72243 GCA_011038615.1 Limnodynastes dumerilii
TAAAAATGCCTTAACATCTATAAAATAGATTATGTCTTTCACAAGTACTAGGTTGAGACTCATAAAGCCGTTTGTAGAAATTATAGAAGCTGGGAACACAAACAGGAAATACTGTATAAAATTCAGCTTGGCGATATACAACTCATACTAAGAGGTAGAATTAAATGAGATGTTGCCCAAAAGTGGCCTATTCCGTATCTAGCTAACATTTGCTAGTGTGTGTTAAAAAAAGCTGTCACTATACAGAAGTGGCAGATGTAATCAAGGAAGAATTTATTTAGCATTTTAAATGATTTATAAAAGACATGCATGAGGTAAGACGGAGCGTCAGAAAAAGTTCAGGAGATGTGTGGAACTATTAGTTCAGGAACAGTCATATTACCCAAAGACGCCCTTCCTTAGTGAGGCAGAAATTGCCTTTATTGATTAGGGAGCTGATACAGACAGCTGGCATGGCTTGTCTCGGCACACGCTGGCAGTGCACAAGCTCAGATAGATTTTTATAAGATTTCTTTTTATAGGTGGCAAATCATAGATGTGGAATATCTATACACGGTGGCACTTTTTATCTTGTCATTAATTGATATATGATTGATAAGTCAGATTTTAAGCTCTTTTTTAATTAGTGATATTTTAGTTATGTATAAATATTTGCTGTATTGCTGTAATATTAGGAAGTATCTTCACAATAAATTATTTTGGTACATTATTCTCTGAGCGCTTCCATATTTGCTATTTATCAGAAATAATGCGCCTGATTCAGACCCAGTTTAATCCACACCGGCTTGCATTCTGAAAGGCATGTCCATGGATGGAAGTGGAGATTTGTAGTCAATGTACAGTAGTAGCACATTTACGCCTTTGTCTGCAGCCTGTCATAATGCGGATTCCCTCGCCCGAGCCCTAATTTAAATGCCTAGCTTCGCCTATATGGCGGAGATATGGCAAACGTAAAAGGTGGGGCTGGCCCCTTTTACGTAACACCCGGCGTACGTAATTGACAGGGAATCGGCATGCGTAATTCCCCTAGCGGCCGTTCCTGAGGATCATCCCCATACACTTTTACCACACTTGATGAGCCATACAGAGGTATTGTTGTGTGTGTCTGGGTTGCTGGCTTGCCTGCACCTTTGTATTAGCCCCTAAACCTCAGAGGTTTATCACGTAGACATTGGCATGTTCTTAACATTCATCATTTTGTCATCTCAAACATCTCCTTTTCCTCCTCTAGTTCTCCCGCTTGCAGATAAGATGTCCAGAGTTTCATGGAAGACCTTAGTATGTCTGTATTTATTAGTGACTGCCAGCTTCCTACTGGGGATTTATTATAACACCACCTTCAGAGCTCCAGCTCCTACAAAGAGACCTCCGTGTGACTGTTCTGAAGGTAAAGCAACCAGTGAAGCCATTACGTCGCTGGGAGACAACCGGATATTTATCATCTCTCCATACGTCGATAACCGAACACACAATAAACCTGCAGTTCGCGTCCTCAGCATCATGCACCATAAAACGGTAAAGGAACTATACTGCGTGTTTTGTTGTACAATCAACAAATCTGTAGAAGTGTCCAAGGCTCAGATATCTGTACATAGTGATCGGTTTGGCTTTCCTTATGCAGCCACGGATCTGGTGTGTATGGAGCCACCTGATTGCAAGGCCAAATACTTATCCGTCCACACATCACCTACTAAAAACATGACACGATTACCTCTCTTCAGAATACGGAATCGAGACGTTGAATCGTTCTCTGCCAATTTCACCGTCTGCATTTCCACCATGTTTGGAGATTACAATAATGTCCTACAATTCATTCAGTCCATGGAGATGTATCGAATATTGGGGGCCCAGCGGGTGCTGATCTACCTAAATAACTGCAGCTCCCAGATAAAAAATATTCTTCAATACTACCAGGATGAAGGTTACTTAGAAGTGATACCATGGCCAATTCAAAATTACCTTAACACCACGCAAGCTTGGCACTATTCAATGGACCCCAAAGATATTGGATATTATGGCCAGTTGGTAACACTCAACGACTGCATCTATCGGTCTATGTACAGGAGTAAGTTTGTGCTACTTAATGATATTGATGAAATCATTCTCCCGATAAAGCACCAAACATGGGACAGCTTGATGGAAAGTCTTCAAAAACAAAACCCAAATGTGGGAGTGTATCTGTTTGAAAGCCATCTTTTCCCCAAATCAGTAGCCATCGATGGAAACTTTCCCGATGTTGAATCATGGAAGTGTTTGCCGGGAATCAATATACTACAACATGTCTACCGTGAACCAAATCAAAAGGGTATTTTTAATCCCCGGAAACTAATTGTGGATCCCAGAAAGGTCATTCAAACATCCGTGCATTCAACTTTAAAATATATTGGGGGTTCAAAGAAAGTGCCCCCTGAAACAGCCTTGATTTTCCACTGCAAACCATCTAAGAACTTAACTATTAAATCTTTGATTGAAGATAGAACTATTTGGAGATATAATGTGTCGTTGATTAGAAATGTTAACAAGGTAGTAAGCCAAATAACTTTGAAGTCTCAATAACCCACAAAAATGTACTTTGGGATTAAAGTCAAGTAATTGTCTGTAATGTTGCAATCAATGTTAAGTGAACAAAAAGTATGTAAAACATCATATTAAATATCACATCAAAATCATAAATTGAAACCATAGTAGGCTACTAAATAGAACCAGAGTTAATGTCATAGATCAGAAGACACTTCCTGAGTTATAAAATGCAACTGATTTAATACTTTTGCGTCTGCTGTATAGACAAATCACCTCTCAATGCAGAGATTTTGCTTTTGGAGCTCTGAATATTGGGGAAGGCCGATCAGCCCAATTATCAGACAGCAGAAAGCATGGACAAAATGTTCCAAAAACAGTCACACTTCAGTTTTCCGGAACAATCCACCTGTTGTACAGATACTATTAGTATGGACGCAGGGCAAGTGGGGAGAAACAATCATTCGTAAGCACTGTGTGTTGAGTATGCAATGTCCTTGTGTATTGTAGCATTATGATAGCAGCTGAGGACATTGTATAATATGTAGCCAGTTTAATTATGCTCCCACTGGCTGATTAGGTACCAATAAGAGAAAATGGTCAAAATTTAACCAAAAAAGTCAGGTAAAATTAGGTCTATACACTTATGAAAGTTGCAGTGTACTTACTGCCAAATATTACCGTAGCACACTCCAAAGGGATGGGGAAAAGTATTACAGCGGGGGAGGATTTTGTGCAGGTAATAATAATAATAATAATAATAGTAATAATAATAATAGTAATAATAATAAATATTCTTGATATATGTTAAATTAAATGATTGTTTATTGATTTTATTTATTTTAAAAATTCTCTTTATAATGAATAATGTAATAATAAAAAAAATCATAAAGTTTTTATTCAAGTGTGTTGAAAACATGATTTATCAATTCTAAAAATAACTCCTAATATTAAGGCACAAATCTGTGCACTTTTCAGGTACAGCACCCAGTGCAAAACCAGTATCCTACTAAATAATCCCCGTACAGCCCTAAACTCAAGAGTCTAACCCTTTATAATAGCTGCCTATACAATTAGCATCCAATCAGGTTAAAAAATGTCTAGTGTGTGCAAACAAGCCTGGCAAATAACAAACTTGCACACTATAAAATGTGAATAATACAAAAGGGTTTGTATGGATCTGTGCTTGTTTATTGCCATATCTAGCACATTGTATGGGATAGACAGAACGAAAGACAGACATGAGTTGGACGGCTTCTTATTTTCACTGCAAAATAACAATATTAATGTAACAGAACTATAATCTTAAGTAATAACAGCATCATATGTATAAGATGGGAACACTCTTGAGGTTTTTTATATTTTTATTTTAAAGACATCATGTATAAATTGTATCATTCGTACATATGCCAGGAAGAGTACTTAAACTTAAAGATCGAGATGTCTTATGTTTTTGTTTATGCTGCCTACCATTATATTATTTGGGAATTAGTGAACTTCATAACACTTCCTATTATGTTGACTCTTGATGTCCTTTTTTTTTTTTTTTGAAGCACATTGTATCCGATCTATAACTCAAAACACATGAATGCTCTTTTTTCAGCAGCACATATTTTATGCCAGTAGGTGTGATACAAATGTACTGAACTATAAATGAGTCCATCGGCATGATTTCTACAACTTGTGCACTAGAGGGCGCCAGTTCACCAAAAACTTGTAAGTCCTCGGAGACTCCTAACAGTGCATGATTTCCAGGTCTTCTCAGAGGCTCAAATCCAGACAAGGAGCACAAAATGAAAGCCCTTTCCTGAGATGTGAATCAACAATAAAAACGTGTCAATCAGTAATGGACAAACCTGTATTCCAGCTTAGAAACCATATCTAGATCTCTGCAAAATGCGGCCTTTTTATGGTATGGTATGGTAGTTATGTTACTTTTATGTTAAATGGAGCCACATTTAAGGGCAGAGCGGACATTTCTTCTACACATAACAGAGCAGCAGAAATGTGGGATTTCAGGTTATTTTGGCATGATATGAGCTCCAGACATATACTGTAACAATAGTCACACAAGACATCAGATTCCTATGACAGACCTAACTTATCACAGGATGAAACGCGTCAGTTTATATATACCCGTGGCTGCAATGTAAAGCCTTATAGCTATATATATATATATATATTCTCTATCTGTCTCTTTCCTGTTAGTGTCTCCTCTCTCTAGCTGTCTCTTTCCTGTCAGTGTCTCCTCGCTCTCTATCTGTCTCTTTCCTGTTAGTGTCTCCTCTCTCTAGCTGTCTCTTTCCTGTCAGTGTCTCCTCGCTCTCTATCTGTCTCTTTCCTGTTAGTGTCTCCTCTCTCTAGCTGTCTCTTTCCTGTCAGTGTCTCCTCGCTCTCTATCTGTCTCTTTCCTGTTAGTGTCTCCTCTCTCTAGCTGTCTCTTTCCTGTCAGTGTCTCCTCGCTCTCTATCTGTCTCTTTCCTGTTAGTGTCTCCTCTCTCTAGCTGTCTCTTTCCTGTCAGTGTCTCCTCGCTCTCTATCTGTCTCTTTCCTGTTAGTGTCTCCTCTCTCTAGCTGTCTCTTTCCTGTCAGTGTCTCCTCGCTCTCTATCTGTCTCTTTCCTGTTAGTGTCTCCTCTCTCTAGCTGTCTCTTTCCTGTCAGTGTCTCCTCGCTCTCTATCTGTCTCTTTCCTGTTAGTGTCTCCTCTCTCTAGCTGTCTCTTTCCTGTCAGTGTCTCCTCGCTCTCTATCTGTCTCTTTCCTGTTAGTGTCTCCTCTCTCTAGCTGTCTCTTTCCTGTCAGTGTCTCCTCGCTCTCTATCTGTCTCTTTCCTGTTAGTGTCTCCTCTCTCTAGCTGTCTCTTTCCTGTCAGTGTCTCCTCGCTCTCTATCTGTCTCTTTCCTGTTAGTGTCTCCTCTCTCTAGCTGTCTCTTTCCTGTCAGTGTCTCCTCGCTCTCTATCTGTCTCTTTCCTGTTAGTGTCTCCTCTCTCTAGCTGTCTCTTTCCTGTCAGTGTCTCCTCGCTCTCTATCTGTCTCTTTCCTGTTAGTGTCTCCTCTCTCTAGCTGTCTCTTTCCTGTCAGTGTCTCCTCGCTCTCTATCTGTCTCTTTCCTGTTAGTGTCTCCTCTCTCTAGCTGTCTCTTTCCTGTCAGTGTCTCCTCGCTCTCTATCTGTCTCTTTCCTGTTAGTGTCTCCTCTCTCTAGCTGTCTCTTTCCTGTCAGTGTCTCCTCGCTCTCTATCTGTCTCTTTCCTGTTAGTGTCTCCTCTCTCTAGCTGTCTCTTTCCTGTCAGTGTCTCCTCGCTCTCTATCTGTCTCTTTCCTGTTAGTGTCTCCTCTCTCTAGCTGTCTCTTTCCTGTCAGTGTCTCCTCGCTCTCTATCTGTCTCTTTCCTGTTAGTGTCTCCTCTCTCTAGCTGTCTCTTTCCTGTCAGTGTCTCCTCGCTCTCTATCTGTCTCTTTCCTGTTAGTGTCTCCTCTCTCTAGCTGTCTCTTTCCTGTCAGTGTCTCCTCTCTCTAGCTGTCTCTTTCCTTTCAGTGTCTCCTCTCTCTAGCTGTCTCTTTCCTTTCAGTGTCTCCTCTCTCTAGCTGTCTCTTTCCTTTCAGTGTCTCCTCTCTCTAGCTGTCTCTTTCCTTTCAGTGTCTCCTCTCTCTAGCTGTCTCTTTCCTTTCAGTGTCTCCTCTCTCTAGCTGTCTCTTTCCTTTCAGTGTCTCCTCTCTCTAGCTGTCTCTTTCCTTTCAGTCTCTCCTCTCTCTAGCTGTCTCTTTCCTGTCAGTGTCTCCTCCCTCTAGCTGTCTCTTTCCTGTCAGTGTCTCCTCTCTCTAGCTGTCTCTTTCCTTTCAGTCTCTCCTCTCTCTAGCTGTCTCTTTCCTTTCAGTCTCTCCTCTCTCTAGCTGTCTCTTTCCTTTCAGTCTCTCCTCTCTCTAGCTGTCTCTTTCCTTTCAGTCTCTCCTCTCTCTAGCTGTCTCTTTCCTTTCAGTCTCTCCTCTCTCTAGCTGTCTCTTTCCTGTCAGTCTCTCCTCTCTCTAGCTGTCTCTTTCCTGTCAGTGTCTCCTCTCTCTAGCTGTCTCTTTCCTGTCAGTGTCTCCTCCCTCTAGCTGTCTCTTTCCTGTCAGTGTCTCCTCTCTCTAGCTGTCTCTTTCCTTTCAGTCTCTCCTCTCTCTAGCTGTCTCTTTCCTGTCAGTGTCTCATCCTCTCTCTAGCTGTCTCTTTCATGTCAGTCTCTCCTCCTTACACATGAGAGCTTTCCTCTCTACCTGCTGTTTCTGAAAATGTTTTCCTCCTCCCTCTCCAGCCTCTCCCTCACCTTCCGTCTGTCAGCTCTTCTTTACCACTCAGCCAGCCCTTCCCGCTCTTTTTCAGCTCCTCTATACGTTCTGTTGGTTCCTCTCCCTATATCCCCGCCCCTTCCTGTCATTTCCTCCTTACATCTCAGTCAGCTCTTCCCGCTCTTTTTCAGCTCCATCTCTCTATTTAGCCCCTCCCATTTCTATCAGCTCCTCCTTTCTTCTCTACCGGCTCATCCTTACTTTGTCTAGTCTTCAGCCTCTTTACAAGCTCCTCCTTTTCCTGCTCTAAAAGCTCCTCCCACTGCTGTTAGCGCCTCCTTGTCTCACTCCACCGTAGGCATCAGCTCTCCTTTCCCAGCATTCCCTGTTTCCTGCTACACAATATGATCTCGTGCGGTTACTATGGCAACCCTCTCCAGTCAGTGCTTCAAGCCTCTGCAACTTTATCAACAAATCAAATCTTCATTACTAGCAATGATCAATGAAACTCTTGCACAGCCTCCATCATGTGTATATTATAGATAAGAGCTTACATTGCAAAAACATTAATGTGCTGGGAACTTGAGGCATCACCACACCTGCACATCAGTCATGATGCTAGGTTACAGATGGATTATGAAATAAGGCCTATGCATGCTCTTCTAAACCATATTGATTACTTCGTGGCCTGGAAAATTGGGACATTTCAGCCATTTTTGTGTAATAAAATACCAGGATATAAGGGGAAAATTAACAAATCAACAATTACATGCATCGTGTGATGTGTGAAACATCTCTTACACCATGTAACACCGTATATTTAGTTACAGAAACATAATACAAATTCTGTCCATTTAAATATATATTTAAGTTATCTGTGGCTTAAAAAAGAAAAAAAAAAGGTCATTTCTTCCATATCAGGGTTGCCGATTCTCCCGGAATATCAGGGTTGCCAAGTCTCCCGGAATATCCGGGAGACTCCTAAAATTCGGCCAGTTCTCCTGGAAGCCTGGGAGAGCCAGCAAATCTCCTACAAGCCCTGCCTCCTATTATGAGAAAAATCACATCAAGTGTTACTAGGGATAGGCGGCACGTGTTCATGTGATTCAGGGGGTGGGGCTTAATGATGCAATTTGCATAAAGTGTGTCATTAAGTTCCACCCCCATGCCAGCATCTATTTCTTCCCTCTCTGTCTGTTCCATATGCACCTTCCTCATTTGCATAAAAGTCTTGGGGGCAGATTCTATTGCCACGAAGCTTGGTCGCGATGCTTTGGTTGTGAATTAACATTGCAGAATTTACTTTGCACCTCATAGAAGTGTATTTTAAAATCTGCGAATTTTGGCTACTATAACAGATGGTAATAGGCGTCCATTGAATTTGCCCCTTATAGTCTCTTGTGATATTAGATGCATCTTTCTTGTTTACTTAGACAATTTTAAGGATACCTACATAAACTTTTTTTTTTTTGTATTTTTATTTGCATCTCATAGAGACTCGCATAAAAATCAGCTGCCGTATTAGACGTGAAAATGCGCACCGCAAACAGCATTTTGTCCAAGTTTAGATCGTAAAAACCACTAACATTCCTTAGACGTGAATAAGAAGCCGCTTATGGTTATGACAAAATGAACGTCTGAGCAAATGGTTATATACTACTGTATAATACTAAAAAGACCAACAGAAAGTCGTTGAAGAAGGTTACAACCTTTAAGAATCATATTAGCTCCCCCACTGCTGGATTCCATGAGACAACACAGGAGAATAAATCATCTCAGCAACTTAACAGACCTGGACAAGAGCTAATCACGTGAACAAGTGACAGCAACAATGTCCCCCCTGATAATAATTTAAGACAAGACTGCAGCAGCGAGTAATATTTGCAGGGTTACCGACTGCTGGGAGACTCCCAAAATCTGGTATCCCGGGAGAGCCGGCAAATCTCCCACAGTGGGCTTGGGGATGTGGTTTCATGCAAACCAAGTCCTCAACTGTCAGTTTCTGCCTAGCAACACTGCCATTTCTTGTGTTGTTATGGACAGGGTGGGACTTTATGACACATTTTGTGTTATCAAACCCCGCCTCCATCCCTAGTTATGCTAAGAAAAGGAGCATTGATGGGGCGGGACCTCAGAAGCAATTTGCATAAATTGCGTCATTAGGTCCTACCGGGTGGGGGGCTCCGGTCCAAACGGTCAATTTTCGAATCGGCCGTTTCCTCCCCAGCCAGTTGCGAATTGGCTGGGATCCACGGAGCGCCGAAAGCTCCATGGTCCGAAAAGTTATAAAATAAAATAGAGAGTTTACTCACCTGTTCCAGGTCCGCAGTGGAGGGATGTCACTAATGGCGGAGGGATATCGCAAATTGCAAAAGTGAATACTCACCCATTCATTAAAAAATAGTCTGAATGGGTATGTATTCGAAAAAGGGACATCTGAAAAGGAACTTTCGAATGTCCCTTCTTCGGAAATTAGATTTTCTTAGCGGAGAGTGTAACCGGGTCCTACCCCCATGCAGTCATCTCACCTGCGGGAGGGAAGCAATAAAAAATTGGTAACCCTGAATATTTGGAGAAGATACTGAAAAATAACAATGTGCTTGCTCCCAAATCTCCAATTTCCCTTATTTAGAAAATCTAATAAATCTATACCTCAGGACATATAGCGGCTGATCCAGAGTTTGGGAGTAGGGGCAAAATAAGTGCAAGAGTACAGCTCGGCTAAACCATTTTCAAAAGTAAGAGGAACCAATTAATTTTAATTGTTGAGCTAAGAAATTTCACCTCTTAATTCTAATTCTGCTTTCACTATTTAAATTTGCCTCACCCTTGCACTTCAACATTGTATTGCTACGGTCAACAGAAGAAACTATATATACATACTGTAGCCCTTTTGAGTGAGTTTTTTATACAAACCAGGTGACACCTATTAGCTCGTTGTTGTATTTTAACTATGCATGTTGTTATAATAAAGACAGGGGCAGAAGTATGATGTAAGTTCTGTATATAACAAAGTGGATTCATATTATCTGCTGTTGGCTGATCTGCTGTGTGTGTCCACCAGCATAAAATATATTTTATTATCATTTTGATCTCTATGTTAAATAAAGTTGTTGTTTTTAAAGTTCAAATATTTACAAATAACTTTATTACAAATATTTTGTATGAAAGAAATAATAGTGTGACATTCGTAAATGCAATTAGAATTAGGATTTTTTTAATCCTTTGCGATAACTTGGAATAATGCAATAAGCCTGATAGCAATGCATGACCAATTAACAAGTTTTCATATGAAAATTACAGGTTCATAAATTCCACAAAATTATCTATCTTTTTTGCAGCAGTTTAGTCCAGCTTCCATTTTTAAATAATTATCTCTTATCAGGTCACGATTGTCCACGAGACAAGTAAAATTCATATTTTCCACAATTTACCTATAACTTCCCAACATGTATTTGTATTTCACACACTTTATGATAAATAATCCACCTTTCTGCAGCCATATGATCAATTCTATCATAACATGAAATCCTCATCATATGTGCACAGCATGAACCAGTTTGTGGGTGTTCAATGTGAAAGAAAGTTCAATACCCCAAATATACAAACTTGTCATAAATAAAATAATATTTGAAAACATTTACATTTAAAAAAAATGCTTTTTTTCTTTCAAAGATTGGCATGATGGCAAAAAGTAGAGAAGAGAGTTTAGAGTCCAACCGTAACCCTTTCGTGTATTGGCTGAAACATACCTGTACAGTCTGAAACAGGGCTCGAATTGAGGGGGGGGGTGTATACAGGGGTATGCTATATCGTCACTTCTCCCACTGATTTAATTGAAAGGCTATAAAACTCCATTCACTTCTATTTTTTCTATATTTTCATACCACCACTTCTAAATCTCCACTTCAACCACTGGTCTGAAAATGAATTCACCCACTGAAATTCCAGCTGTATTCTATAAGATGAAAGCCGCCATACTTGTTGCTGATTAAAAGTCTTCCCAAAAATTTAGCAAATGTCTGGAAATTAAAATTCTGCTAAAATGCTCAATTATCTCATAGCTAAAGTGTTTTTCCGCTATACAACAAGACGCATTTATGTCACACTGAATGAGCGTTTGCCAGCTGACGTTTCTCTGCATGATGTAGTTCGGCTCAGAACCTATGAGTGCGCAGGTCACTATGACGCAGACTTCGATTCGGATCACAGCGCAACTCGTGCTGTAGCGGCTTGTGTTCAAAGGGAGGGTTCAGTAAGGGCGGGGACCAATCAAGTGCATCCGATCCAGAGCCAAGCGTAGACATACAAAAGGAAAGACATATGCAAAAAACGGATGTGGGTCCCCGCTAAGAACTCCCACCCCATTCTCTCCCAGCCAGTTCCGAACTGGCTGGGATATTGATTACTTACGTCTCGATGAGGCATAGCAATCGATCCCCAGAGCACCGAACATGGTGCTTCGATAGGTAAGTTTAAATACTAACCCCAACTCTTCCCCTAATTCTGACCCTAACCCTCCCCTTCCATTACATTACCCTAACGCTCCCTTCCCTGCAGCCTGACCCTAACCCTCCCTTCTCTATAGCCTAACCCTAATACCCCCCTCCCCGCAGCCTGACCCCAACCCTCCCCTTCTCTGGCCCTAACCCTACCAACATTATGGGCCAGATTCAATTAAGAATACATGCTGCAATAGACAGGAAAAAATTTGCACTGTGCATTTTCCTGTGTATCACGGTAGCTGATTTTTATGCGCATCTCTAGGCGCGCATAAAAAGCTTTGCTGAAAATAAGCTGCATTATTCATGGTGCGAATCTAATTGAATCTGGCCCTAAAAGTCCATTGGAGCTGTCAGTGGTGGGTCCTGCGAAAATGAATGGGTGAATATACCGATCGGCATACTTGGCAATTCATAAAAAGAAATTCAAAAATGGCTGCCTATTCGAAATAGAGACAGTTGAAAAGGAATTTTCGTCTGTCTCTATTTATAAAGTCAGTGAAGCGCAGCGGGGACTGAAACCCTTTACTAATTTATAAGTTATCTGTAGGTAGCTAATTCAGTCACTTGTGTTAAATCTAGTGACATAAATGTGAATTTTTACACACACACACACAAAGAACATGACACCTTGTTCCTTCCCCGTCACCTGCTAAAGAAAGTCGCACATTACTGGAAAAAAACGCCAAGCCGTGGCTCATGATTCCCGTTAACTTTTTAAGTAAACTGCGGAAATCTTCTTTAGCCCAATAACCCTCTTAAGGAATCCAATTAATCCATAGCTTACAATTGACACTTCTGCCATCGGAAGAACAACGCTAAAAAAGCATTGTGTCAGGAGAGACGTTCCCTTTCCGTTGATATATTGACCTTTATGGAGATAAATAAATGGAGAGCCTAATTACAGCAATATCTTCCAATTAATGTTGGCATGGTAATGAGCACTGTGCTCTTCTACCAGTTGCAGAGGCTTCTGGGAATCCAGCTATTTCCATGGCTCTTAAATAATTCAACTTCCTGGGCACTGATCAGTGTGCCTTCCCTGAAAATCCCTCTCCAGAGGCCACTGCTGGCTAGGATGTGAGATGAATATCTCTGACTACATATTGTGTTGGCTGCCAGATTAAATAAATGTCCCACAGAGCTGACTCTCTACTGGAATAGGTCAGGAAATGCAATCACTTAAGATTAGACGGCAGCCAACTGTGGTTGCATCAGATGTTAAATGTATGGAAGCTTAGTGGCTTCTGTATATTATGGTATAATTGTGATTTTTTTATCTTTTAACGTAAAATGGTGCATGGTCTGTGTCACACAACATGAGGAGAGAATAGAGGAAGTAAACCTGTATAGCTTGGAGCAGAGAAGGGACAGGGGGGATGCTATGGCAGCTTTCACAAATATCAAAAAGTGTAACCAGGTACGGGAGGGGGCACTATTCACAGAAGAGGTGTATTATAACACAAAGGAATACGTATAAACTGGAGAGTGGTAGGTTTAGAAATTACTTTACTCCGGGTTGCCAACTCTGCCAGAATGTCCGGTAGAGTCCCGAAATTCGGGCAGGGTTACCGGTATCCCGGGAGAGGCAGTAAATCTCCCGCAGAGGGCTCAAGTCCTGCCCCCTACCTGGCAACACTAGTATCCTAGTCGCCGCCCCCATCATAAGTAAATCTAACGGGGAGTAATTAATAGTCAAAGGTTGGGCTTAATGACGTGATTTGCATAAATAGCGTCAATAAGCCCCGCCCCTGCATACATCTATGGCTTCCCTCAAGGAACCGAATAAGTGCAGTAGAGCCCAGGTCCTCTCCACTTCTTCACCAATAGGATTAGATTTCCGGATGGGGAACCTAATGATTAAAATACTTGTAGCTACTGGCTTCAACTCCAGTGCTGTCCTGATCTGCAGGCTTCACCTCCAGTGCTGTCCTGATCTGCAGGCTTCACCTCCAGTGCTGTCCTGATCTGCAGGCTTCACCTCCAGTGCTGTCCTGATCTGCAGGCTTCACCTCCAGTGCTGTCCTGATCTGCAGGCTTCACCTCCAGTGCTGTCCTGATCTGCAGGCTTCACCTCCAGTGCTGTCCTGATCTGCAGGCTTCACCTCCAGTGCTGTCCTGATCTGCAGGCTTCACCTCCAGTGCTGTCCTGATCTGCAGGCTTCACCTCCAGTGCTGTCCTGATCTGCAGGCTTCACCTCCAGTGCTGTCCTGATCTGCAGGCTTCACCTCCAGTGCTGTCCTGATCTGCAGGCTTCACCTCCAGTGCTGTCCTGATCTGCAGGCTTCACCTCCAGTGCTGTCCTGATCTGCAGGCTTCACCTCCAGTGCTGTCCTGATCTGCAGGCTTCACCTCCAGTGCTGTCCTGATCTGCAGGCTTCACCTCCAGTGCTGTCCTGATCTGCAGGCTTCACCTCCAGTGCTGTCCTGATCTGCAGGCTTCACCTCCAGTGCTGTCCTGATCTGCAGGCTTCACCTCCAGTGCTGTCCTGATCTGCAGGCTTCACCTCCAGTGCTGTCCTGATCTGCAGGCTTCACCTCCAGTGCTGTCCTGATCTGCAGGCTTCACCTCCAGTGCTGTCCTGATCTGCAGGCTTCACCTCCAGTGCTGTCCTGATCTGCAGGCTTCACCTCCAGTGCTGTCCTGATCTGCAGGCTTCACCTCCAGTGCTGTCCTGATCTGCAGGCTTCACCTCCAGTGCTGTCCTGATCTGCAGGCTTCACCTCCAGTGCTGTCCTGATCTGCAGGCTTCACCTCCAGTGCTGTCCTGATCTGCAGGCTTCACCTCCAGTGCTGTCCTGATCTGCAGGCTTCACCTCCAGTGCTGTCCTGATCTGCAGGCTTCACCTCCAGTGCTGTCCTGATCTGCAGGCTTCACCTCCAGTGCTGTCCTGATCTGCAGGCTTCACCTCCAGTGCTGTCCTGATCTGCAGGCTTCACCTCCAGTGCTGTCCTGATCTGCAGGCTTCACCTCCAGTGCTGTCCTGATCTGCAGGCTTCACCTCCAGTGCTGTCCTGATCTGCAGGCTTCACCTCCAGTGCTGTCCTGATCTGCAGGCTTCTAATTATTTTAAACAAGTAGAGAAAATGCAGAGACAGGAAAAAAATAAGCAATAATACCCCTTACAGATCGCCGCTAAAAACCCAGGAACCTGAATTTTGGTGGTGATCTGAAAGCTACCGGGGTCCTGGTCCCAGGTCTAATAAGTCGGGACTCAGACACTGCAAAAAAGAAGGGTCTTTCCCATGTCCAGTGGCATGTTGACCCGGGTTTTCAACCAGGGTCTCACCTAATACACCCGATTGGAGGGATTTAAAAACCTGACAAATCACCCCGGTGGGCGATCTGAAAGCGGGAGGCACTAAACCAACATAGTTAAAAAACAGACTACATGGGAGAGAAAAAACAAAAAAACAAAAGAGGAAACAAACTAAAATCAAAATATTTCTTCTTGAATTCATTAGATATTGTTGTGAAATAATATCTCTATTAGTTTAATGTTAGACCCTATGAGCAGGTTTCAGACTACCGACAGGTAGGCCCACCCACTCTGCTCGCCATGCCATAAGAAGGTGGACATGGGGGAACATGGAACTTGTACAGAAAGGCAGGGTTTAAGACTGTATGGACCGCTGATCCGCATAGGACTCCCCTCTTCCGTGTGGACTGCCAGAGGTCTAAATCCGGCCCTATGAGGATAACTTTAGAGAATGTTGTCATTATAGACAGTAAAACGTCATATAAAATGTATTTGTGCAGCAGATGATAAGAGATGACCTCATACCCTCTGACCCATTCCATTTGGTACAAAATACTCTGCTTCTCAATTTCCAACTGTCGGTTACTATGGTAACCTGCTTTGTTGAAAAGACCAAATAGTTTTTTAAGTATCGGTTAAGTCATTTAACCCAGGTGAGTGACAGTTGGAAGCTCCGGTGCGGAGTATATTGTACTTAATGGAATGGATCATGTTGGAGGGCCTGTGACCTTCTTTTCTACAGGTAACCAAATGCGTACAGAAGGCAAACAGTGATGTTTGAATTACATATCTTTATTATTTGAACACTGCCAGCAACATGATGGCCCTGGACCCATCCAAAGGGCCACACGCAACCTATAATCTAGGTCAAACAATACACAAAATCAAAGAAAGAGATACAATACTAACACCATCCCAGCAGCATCTTAAACAACTGTTACAAGCTATAACAAACACGATTCATCAACAGATAAATTAGTTGAAGGACAAAAATCACAGCTCAGAGGGCTGCTGGGGAAACGCTCAGAGGGACAACTCGAATCTTGAATTTTCTAATACAGTAACATAGAAAGTGACGGCAGGTAAAAGACACATCCAGGCTGTCCAGAAGTTTATTTCAAACTATACTGACCCTAGACCCTGTTTTACCCTCAGTTTATCTTAAAATGTAGGATATCCCCCCAGGCTATCTATTTCAACACTCTCCTCCCTGCTTATCTATACAAAGGCCTGGATGACACTTTCTCCTCCTCCTCTTTTTCTTTTCTTTCCCTCAATCTTTCCAGTCTTTCTATCGTTCTGGATTTTCATTACTTAACCTTTTACCTATTTTCTATTCTCTCTCTTTCTTCTTTATTTTGCTTTCTTCTCCGTAATAATGATAAAAAATGGTTGCATCTTATTGGTTTTCACTATTGTACTTATCATTCTGATGTGCCATCTGTATAGCATCATCATTTTGGGTCGCCAGCTGTAATTGGATCTTCTGGCAACCTCTTCAATATAGAAGATTTAGAATATCCTTATATTTATCTTAAGCATGTTTAATTTGTTATACGGTGTACCTCAGATGGGAGGTTATTCCACTTATCAAGCACCCTTCATATATCACATATCTGAACACATCCTCTGAACCAATCACGCTCCAGTTTATATGTCCACATGTTCTTAGATAGAAACATAGAAAGTGACGGCAGATAAGAGCCACATGGCCCATCCAGTCTGCCCAGATGTTTATTTAAAACTATACTGACCCTAGACTCTTTAAAGCACTGCGGACAGTTTGTGGCACTATATAAATAAGCGTTAATAATAATAATCTGTTTTACCGTGTTCTCTACCCCCTCAGATTGGAGATTATTCCACTTATCAACTACCCTTTTAGCAAAGTTATTTTTCTGCTGAATGGAGAAGAACTTGTGCTACAGCCATTACATCTTGTCCAAGTAAATAATGTTTCCAACTAAAGGTCAAGATAAGATAATATTGTGTGACTGCTCTCAGTTACTGTGAACCAAGGACTCCTGAAGCCATGTTACAATAGGAGTTAAGCTGGCCATGGACTAGGACGATTATCGTCACAGCATGAAGTTCTCGATAACTGTACCAATTATTATAATTATTATATTATATAGTGAGAAGTAACGGCATCGGTGCCATACACTATGCGATTGCCGGGCCGAAAAAAAAAAGGCCGATTTTTCAGATTTTTCACTTTTCTCGGTGTGCATAAAATATTTTACGCCCACAGACTATGCAATAATCTGCACGTTTTACATAAAAGGCAGTTCAAAAGAGGTGACTGACAGCAACATTTCAGGAGTCATGCCGGGACAGGATATCAGAAAGAACATCATTTCCTGAACAGCGTTGCTATTATTGTCCGTTCGTGAATAACCTTTGTTTTTGCAGAAAAACCTCTAGAATATCTTCTGATAAGGTACAGTGAATAAAACCTATATATCTCTAATATATTAGTGTTCCTGTGTGATTTTTGAATATGTGAATGGATGGATGTGTGTCTGCATGTAAGTACATGTCTGCTGAATGCATATCAGGTGTAGTAAACAGGAAGGACGTCGTGTACGTCTACACAGACACAACCTACAGGGGTGTGGAAAGAACATAAAAAATCCTTTGAAATCTTGTACGATTATCTGAAATGCCCACACACTGCAGTATTGTGCTAACGATAAACGATAATCATTCAGGAATTCCACAAGATGCGATTATCTGCTGGCAGCCATTTTGGGAAGATTATCGTGCTTTTTGGGAAAAAATCGGCACATGTTTTTTGATTATTAACGTTATATCCCATATAAACAAACACGGGCTCTAGCCTCACTCCTTTTCACATTCCCTTAGCTGTAATAATATGTAAAAAAAAAAAGACTGCATATACGCAATCTACGTAACAAAACGATACGTAGATTGGGTAAAATAGTTACTACACATGCGTAGTGGCTACTATCGGTAAATTAGCGACGTATGTGCAATACATCCGCTGGTGTGAATCCGGGCCATTGTTTCCTCCTAAATGTCTCATGGCCAATTATAAAGTGCTAAAATGTAACTGTTGTTATATTCCAGTCTGTATTAAGTCCATATGTCGCCCACAGCAACCAATCAGATTCTAGCTGACATTCTCTAGCATGTAATAGGAAAGTGAAAGGTACAATCTGGTTGCTATGGGCAACAGCTCCAATTTTCCAGACCCGCAGCTTAGTAAATCTGGCCCCTAGTATGCTAATAATGTTTTTGATGTATAAAACGGTTGTAAAGCTGAGTCTAGGAGCTTGCATTCTTCTCTGACTTGGCAAGCTCAGAATGTATAAATAACTCTTATATTAGTATAGTATCTTATTAAAACTCCTTATCACTAAGCGACACCGGTAATGAGGTATTACAGGCACAGGATGTATCTGTGCTACAAAAACAGGTTTCATTCCAACTGGAAACAAGGAAATTATAAGGCCTAGCGCCAGCACCCTCATCTTTAGTAACACAGTAGATCACCGTCATGTTACAAAATAACACCTTGCAGAC
The DNA here is from genome assembly GCA_011038615.1 of Limnodynastes dumerilii. Lineage (NCBI taxonomy): Eukaryota > Metazoa > Chordata > Amphibia > Anura > Limnodynastidae > Limnodynastes > Limnodynastes dumerilii. The sequence continues at coordinate 70,426 of WWET01005693.1, forward strand.
ATGAAACCCTGCAGCGTCGGGTCATTAATCACTTATTTGCTACAAGTTAGCTGAGCTGTCTCTTCCTCTCTTCCGCAAGTGGTTTTTAATGATTATGATTAACCAGGGACTGGTAACGGGGAGACCTGGATTCTGGGAGGGTCCTGAACATCCTGGAAATCTTTCTCAGGACACAATAGACACTGGGAGCTGTGACTGCTGCCCGGTATCCTGAGGGCTTGAATACTTTACTGGGAAACGTGTGGTCTTGTTATGTTAAGCCTGAAGCCCTCAGGTTCTGCAGCGGGTATGCAAGATCTGTGACCACTGGCTTCACGATGTCCGGCTGGGTGTTTATTGGGGTGTGATTGTGCTGCATTACGCTCTATAAGGAATAAATAGGTTGCATTGTGCGGATGTTATCACTATGGTCACATGACAGTCACACGATGGGGCGGATCCAGAGGTGAGCATACGCCGGTCGGCATGACGTTTCTTTGCGGTAAATCGTACCGAGCGCGAACAGAAAAGAAGCGCAATTCATCGGACCCCAACTTGTCCATCCCAGGCGTGCGCTCTGATAGGCATGTGGAGGGAGGCGTGGAGGAAGGTAGAGAGAGTGCAGGGAGACACGGGGAGAGAGCGCAGAGAGACACGGGGAGAGAGCGCAGAGAGACACGGGGAGAGAGCGCAGGGAGACACGGGGAGAGAGCGCAGGGAGACACGGGGAGAGAGCAGAGAGACACGGGGAGAGAGAGCAGAGAGACACGGGAAGAGAGCGCAGAGAGACACGGGGAGAGAGAGCAGAGAGACACGGGGAGAGAGAGAGCAGAGAGACAATGAGAGTTTCGGGGATGGACACAGATAATATTTGGGCTTAGTCTTCTCGCTGGCGCTCATTCCGGATACGCGCCATTGTCTTGCTCTTGGTTACCTAGACCCTTGGCAGAGCCGCCAGGCGCTCTCTGTACCTGCACGTCACTGATATCCGGCTGTGGGTGTATGGGACATTCCGTTGTCCCCGTGTAGTGTTATAAAACATCTCCCTTGGACGAGGTCTCTGGATTTCCTGCCAATGTAACATCGCTGAGCGGACACGGAACGGTGGAAAATCAGGTCATTCCACGCACACAGAGCCAGGAACAGGCTTCACACTCTCTCCGCTGACTGCGTCCTGCCACGTGACGGGGCAAATAAGTCACAATTCTGCCCACTGGACGCATGCAGGGAGAAGGCAGCAGAATGGGCTCATTGCACACAAAACACTGAACTGCATTCGTTTTAAACTCTAATTTAGAGTTGAGCTCCAAGACATCATCTCTCGGGCGTTCTGTCCGCACATTTACCATTTGCTTTTACACCCTTTTCTAGATCAGACCCGTGCTATGTAACATGCAACTTCTCCTGTGCTTCTTTACCAGTAACGATGTCACCCTCCCCTATACAATCACATCAAACACAGCTCTTACCCTCTCCTGCACCCCCTAGATGGGAGACAGTCACCGCCTCGAAAATAGAGACAGACAAAATCTCATTTCTGGCTGTCTCTATTTCCAAAATAGCGCTAATTCAACATTTGGATAGGGCCGTTCTCTTAAACGATTGCTTATGCCTTGAAGAGGCATAGCAATTGATCCCTGGAGCCCCGAACACGGTGCCCCGAAAAGAAAGTAAGTATTCTATCCCCAACCCGCTCCCTAACCCTAAGTATCCCCCTTCCTGCAGCCTAACCTTAAACCTCCCCTTCCCGCAGCCTAACCCTAAGTCTCCCCCCACAGCCTAATCCAAAACCCCTCCCACACAGCCTAATCCTAAATCTCCCCCCACACAGCCTAATCC
>WWET01005693.1:72389-85613 GCA_011038615.1 Limnodynastes dumerilii
CCCCCCTCCCCGCAGCAGCGCTTCCTAAAATGAATGGTCACTCATTCATAACGGCTGTCATTTGAAATAGAGACAGCCGAAAAGCAACTTTCATCTGTCCCTACTTTGTAATGACAGGCATCGGAGTGGGAACTAGTAACGGTATTTAAGGTAGGTTCCAGGGACCAGCATCCACACATAGGTGAGCTGGGGAGGGCCCTGTTCTCCTGCAAACATTAATATGGATCAGAAACTACGTACATTCGCCTCCTTTGCGTAGGCTACGTACAGAAATTCCTTTAAAATCTGGATGAGGCCCAGAAACGTTAAAAAGTATGCAATAAACATCAGGGTTCACAACATTTTTAGTGGCAAAAACCCAAAACTGCTCAGATAAAAGATGAGACTTGCAATAAATGAATTTTTTCTTATTTTTCGGCGTTGCATTAATCATTTAGACAATAAAAAAACACTCCTCATCTTCCTGATCAGTCCCTGAAACAATTCCAGTGACAAAAATATTATCAGCAGATAATTAATCCTCAGAGATTTATTATTTAAAGGCTTTTGACACATAAACAGGGTGGTGAAAAGGACGCTAACTTATCAACCCTTGTTTTTTGTTTGGATGGCTCAGTGCTTTTATTCATTAGAAGCAAATCAATCTAGGCTATAATGGAGAATGCACACCAAGGCAGATAAATGGGAGGACAATGGCATCGGAGAGGTTCCTGGCCAGCTTCCCTTAGTCCTTTATATCTGAATCCAATCCAAACTAGCCAGATTCCAGCACAAGCTTGTGCTGAGGGTGACACTGGAATAGGCTACAGGGGAGAGGTGAGCTCGGAGAATGAGCAAGGTTGAGCGAGAGTTCAGTTCAGATAAGGTAGGGAGTTCCAGAAGCAAGGAGCAGCACAAGAGAAGTCTTCAAGGAGAAGTTTTTAGCGGTGAAGAGACGAGGGGTAACTAGGAAAGAGGATGGGATAATTTTCGGATCATGGTGAGCTTTGGGCAACACTGGCATAACCAATTAGCAAAAAAGATGGAGCAGTATTAGTAAATTTGGGAATTGTAGTTCACAAGGAGAGAGTTTAGCACCGATAACTGAGGAACCCCAACAATTAATGGTAGTATAGGTTGTGCACGAAGGTGAACCTTTTAGAGAATTGAGAAACAAAAACTGACCCTTATACTATACGGAGTTCCATTATAGACCATCCAAAACACTCCAAGAGATGAAGGGCCTGATTCAGAGATCCGTCGGCGATCGGGCCGCAAATATACGCATCTAAGTGTCAGGTCGGAGCAGGTTACACCCACCAGAATAAACAGTCGCTCCCCTCGCAACCTCCGGCCGGACCTAAACTTCCACCTCCATAGACTTGCCCTATCTGGCCGCATTCACTTCCGGCCTTATGTGTATTAGTTGTGTATATTTAGGGCCCTCTGTAACCACGACCCTATGTGTATTAGTTGCGTATATTTAGGGCCCTAACTCTGTAAGCGCAACCACTTTCCCTCATCTAAATGCCCCCCCCGCCCATTTCTATACAAATCCTTAGGTCCGTATATTTCTGCCGCACTTAGGGTCGCATTATTCTCCACCCGATTCACAAGTCCGTCCTTAAGGCATTTCCGACTTTAACTTCAACGTACATGGCGTTGCACTATTATTACGCATGCGCAGTTGATGCAAAATCAATCCGACCCTAAATATACGCGCGGAACTATCGTTACTTCCGGATCTCTGAATCAGGCCCGAAGTTTCCACACTAGGGACCTGATTCAGACTTAAGAAGGAGCTTGAAATGAAGGACCTGATTCACACTGATTCACAATTCGCCCTCCCCCCTTCCAATTCTTCCTAACAACACCCCGAGGCGGCCTCTATCGACGTAAATTACTGCGCACGCTCTTTAAAGACCGCACTTATGCTATCTACGTACCAATCTGGTACGTAGATAGTGTAAATGACCTACTGTGCATGCGCAGTAGGTCATTTCAGCCAAATACGCACTTAAGAAGCAAAAAGTTACTACGCCTGCGCCGTTAATCCAACCCTAAATATACGCACGGTAAAACAGGCAAAATGGTATCTGTGAATCCGGTCCTTCATTTTAAGCTCTGTCTTAAGTCTGGATCAGGCCCTATATTAGTGAATGAAATAGTAACTATCACAGTGAAGGGTTAGAGGACTTTACATCAGAGTGGACTCCAGATGTAAGTAATCAGGACGGAGAAATGTTTAATCCCACAGAATGGGGCCTGCAATATGCATCTGTCATAACCACCGAGGGCCGTTCTCTACGTGGGCCATTTCCATAGTTACCAAGTCCGCTTATAACAAGCGGAATTGGGCTTGTTTTTTTTTCTGAGTCACGGCTTTTTTTTGCTGGCCGCGGGTTGCGGTTTTTGGGCTTGTTTTTCTTTTGTTTTGTTTTTTTCTTTGCAGGAGTCTGCAGAGCAGCGGGGAAGAAGATAAAGGCCAGGTAAAGTATATAAGGTGTGAATGGGAGGGAGGGAAGGTAATAAGGGGTTTAATAGGTTGTAAATAATGTGTGCATGAGGTGTGAATGCATACAATAGAATAGTATGGGCTAGAGTAGAGGGGAGCTTAACATAATAATAGGATAGGAGGAGAGAGATTAATTTACAGTGTATTGCAGATTTAGATAGAAAGAATTTGATAGGGGTATGTAAAAAAAAAATTATATTTATATATATATAATAAACCAGTAGGTTGTCACAACAACCCAAGTCAGCACACAAGAAAAACCACAAAATCTCTCAATCTCTCATAATAAAAATGTAATTTTACAGCAAATATAGTGAGTATTTACACTATGAACAACTTTTACAATTTTACTGATGCAAATGCAAGTGCATATGTATATATGTATATATTTTTATCTTTTTGGATTTTGTGTTTTAAAGTCTCTTTGAGATCACAGCTGTGAGGGGGTGTGGTCTCAGAGCAGCATTGGAGGCCCAGGGAGCCTCCATGAGGTATGCTCTTGGTTTGAAAAGAAATTGGATTTTTGACCTAAAGTTAGGGTCAAGAGAGAGAGAGAGAGAGAGAGAGAGAGAGAGATGCTGATTGTGGCGCACAGCAGAGTCTTAGTAGCGCATCAGCATGACACGGTTGCCGTAGCTAGGCATCTGTGTAAACAAAGAACGCAATCCCTGAGTCCTGAAAACAGCAGGTAAACAGTGGAGACCTTCTCAGCACAATCCCTGAGTTCTGCAAGCAGCAGGACAGGAAAGCACAATCTACCATCGACAACAAGACTCCACCGGTTGCCAGACATTTCATTGAGGCCAAACACACAGTACGAGACCTTCGGTGTATGCCTGTAGCACACGTCCCTCCACTCAGATGAGGCGGTGATCGAGATACTCTCTTACTACAGAAGGAATCTAGATTAATTTACTTATTTAATGCATTATATCTGACAGGTCTCAACAAGGAACTGAACCTTGGCTACTGCCTCTAACTTAGGAATACTTTGAACTAATGGACTTTGTCGGGCCTTATATACTTCACATGGGGTGCACTGCCCCTGAAGGGGTACTCACCACTTGATTCAATTGTTTTGTCAGTGGACAATGTGCCACTGTTGAATTACTTAGCTTACCTTGCTTTTCTGTCACCTGACACCGTGGTGGTCCTGGACCATACTACGGGACCCCACCGTGGGTCAGCTACCATTATAGATCCTCACCAGACCATATTTGGCTTACCATTGGGGCCCTATATACTTGTCTTCACCCGGCCGAGAGCATCTGACCTACATTGTCGCATGCTTGTAGTGTTACACATTGAATCATTAGTGCAGCTCTGTTTGTGGACACTTGTCCCTTGACCAGGTTTTTACCTCCTGACCCTATGAGGGTGGTCCTATTTGAGTTGCAGTTTTATATGGCTCCTATATTTATCTGTACGCTTTCTACAGGATATATGCTTTCTATGCTAGTTATGTGTGATGCTACACCGATGAGTTTAAACATGGCTCTTACTACGGCCTGTATGCCATTCTCAGGCTATATACATTTTTGAGTTTGATATGTGTGATGTTACCCGGTAGAGCTCTCCCTCACACAGTGAGATGGGCACTATGGACCGTATTCAGACCTCCGGCCGCATTGCATATGCGGCCGGAGTTTACCGATACGAACAGTAATTTTGTTACCCTATCTACGTTACTTTTTGCAACGTAGATTGCGTATACACGGTCTTTAAGACAGCGTATACGCAATCTACATTGCAAAAAGTAACGTAGATAGCGTAACGAAATTGCGGCTGGAGGTCTGCTTTTTGCCTGTACACGGTTTACAGGATATTTGCATTCTGAGTTGGGTGATGGTACATTTTAGAGTTCAATATGACTCACATTTTTGCCTGTATGCTACTTACAGACTGTATACATTTCTGAGTTTGTAATGTGTGCTATTACCCTTAAGAGCTTCCCCTCACACAGTGAGATGGGCACCACATTTCTTTGTAGTTACCAGTTTTTTGGTATTCCCAATACAGCGCCCCATTTATTACCCTTTTGTGGCAACTGGGTTTATATTTGCATACAGTCCCCCTTTGGTTGGGTCTCTATCCCGTGCTCCCCTATTATCGGCCCATTACATTGTCATTATTCTAGGATGCCCTGCTGCTTTATGGTGCCCATCTCCCTATCCCTCTCTGCTCCCTCAGTTGGAGCTGCGCTATGGCTGTACACATTATCCCATACTTGGGGATCCCCACACTAGGCACACATTGTGCTTGATCAAGTTGTATGCCTGCCGTTGTGCAGGACGTCGGGATCGTGGTCTGTGTCTGCCGTTACCCCGCTCTCTGCCAGCATACGATATACACGCAGAGAGGGATTCCACTGTTTACCTGCTACTTGCAGGACTCAGAGATTGCGCGGAGAAGGTCTCCACTGTTTACCTGCTATTTGCAGGACTCAGGGAATGCGTTCTTTGTTTACACGGTTGCCTAGCTACGGCACCCGTGTCATGCTGATGCGCTACAGTAGCGAAGACTCAGCTGTCAGCTGTGCGCCGCAATCAGCAATGATATTTAACTCCTCCTCAGATAGCGCTGCCTCGGATAGTGCTTTATTTCATTTCCCTGAAGACGGTGCTGCAGTAGCACCGAAACAGCTGTCGGGACTGGGACTCCTCCATATGCTGAATACCATGTGAGATTGTACAGTTTGACTTTGCTTTGCGGATCAACAGGAGCCTTTCTGAATCACTATTATTATTGGCTGCATTTTTGTGCTCCTGGTCTGCCACATTGACTTGTTTTGCTTACAATACCATTGTTACATTCTCTAGACTTTTACATAAGGAAGCCCATTACCTTTTGTATTTATTTTTCCTTTTTTTTCTTTATTCTCCTGCCTCACCTTAGGTGTTTGTTTCTTGGTTTTGCTCATTATTATTAAATATATACACACATTGCATTTAAAGCCACCTTTTGTCTACTTGAATCTTTGTAGTGCTGGCTTTGGGTTAATTACTAACCCTATTATTCTTATATATATCTATATCTATATATATACTCGAGTGTTCTCCCCAGCTGGAGTAGCAAATGTAGGTTCCAAAATCGGATGGCACTCAGAGATTTCAACCAAATACAACAACGACACTAGGTCATGATAAGTTATTTTTTCAATTGGATTACAGTGTTTTTGTATGATGTCAAATGTACCAAGAGCTGCACAATTAAGTGTTCTGCAATGTAGACTTCATATAAAGCAACCTCATAGAATCAATTAAATGAGGGGAATTTCTGTTACTGGACGTTCTGCATTCCCTTCTTCACTAAATCCAATTATTGTTTGCTGAGGAATAAACATTTCAGCAAAAGCCTGAATCCTTATTTATACAAGTTGCCAAGCTCCTCAGAGAGATCACTAACAGGATAATCTTCTTATGCTTTGAAGCCATGAATACACAAAATATACTTGATACTTAAATTAAAGAGGTATATATTATTTTAGAAATATGTATATTAATAAAACACATTAATGTACATAGATTAAAATATTGACATAAAATATATTCTCCAGAGAACTAAGATTTTTAGTTTTATAATTAGCTGAATTTGATGCTGGAAAAAAATGCATTATTTAGTGCTTTTGTAAGTTTGATTATCTTGGAGAATTATACATTGGTTACCATAGCTATTTTAACTTAATTCTGGTACCGTGACCATAAGTATTGAAAATTAGGTTTGCTATGCATTAGTTAACAAATTATGTAAGGTTAATGAACTTACTAAAGCACAGCGTATCGGCGTTCACTTTCCCCGACACTCCCCCTGTGCGGGCATATGGCCCCTTCCTTACGCCGGCTGAAGGCTACCCTAACTTCAGCCGGCGTAAGGAAGGGGCCATACGCTCTACAGCGGTGAGCACATTACACTGTATATAATGTACAGCGGTGAGCACATTACACTGTATATAATGTACAGCGGTGAGCACATTACACTGTATATAATGTACAGCGGTGAGCACATTACACTGTATATAATGTACAGCGGTGAGCACATTACACTGTAAATAATGTACAGTGGTGAGAATATTACACTGTATATAATGTACAGCGGTGAGCACATTACACTGTATATAATGTACAGCGGTGAGCACATTACACTGTATATAATGTACAGCGGTGAGCACATTACACTGTATATAATGTACAGCGGTGAGCACATTACACTGTATATAATGTACAGCGGTGAGCACATTACACTGTATATAATGTACAGCGGTGAGCACATTACACTGTATATAATGTACAGCGGTGAGCACATTACACTGTAAATAATGTACAGTGGTGAGAATATTACACTGTATATAATGTACAGCGGTGAGCACATTACACTGTATATAATGTACAGCGGTGAGCACATTACACTGTATATAATGTACAGCGGTGAGCACATTACACTGTATATAATGTACAGCGGTGAGCACATTACACTGTATATAATGTACAGCGGTGAGCACATTACACTGTATATAATGTACAGCGGTGAGCACATTACACTGTATATAATGTACAGCGGTGAGCACATTACACTGTAAATAATGTACAGTGGTGAGAATATTACACTGTATATAATGTACAGCGGTGAGCACATTACACTGTATATAATGTACAGCGGTGAGCACATTACACTGTATATAATGTACAGCGGTGAGCACATTACACTGTATATAATGTACAGCGGTGAGCACATTACACTGTATATAATGTACAGCGGTGAGCACATTACACTGTATATAATGTACAGCGGTGAGCACATTACACTGTATATAATGTACAGCGGTGAGCACATTACACTGTAAATAATGTACAGTGGTGAGAATATTACACTGTATATAATGTACAGCGGTGAGCACATTACACTGTATATAATGTACAGCGGTGAGCACATTACACTGTATATAATGTACAGCGGTGAGCACATTACACTGTATATAATGTACAGCGGTGAGCACATTACACTGTATATAATGTACAGCGGTGAGCACATTACACTGTATATAATGTACAGCGGTGAGCACATTACACTGTATATAATGTACAGCGGTGAGCACATTACACTGTAAATAATGTACAGTGGTGAGAATATTACACTGTATATAATGTACAGCGGTGAGCACATTACACTGTATATAATGTACAGCGGTGAGCACATTACACTGTATATAATGTACAGCGGTGAGCACATTACACTGTATATAATGTACAGCGGTGAGCACATTACACTGTATATAATGTACAGCGGTGAGCACATTACACTGTATATAATGTACAGCGGTGAGCACATTACACTGTATATAATGTACAGCGGTGAGCACATTACACTGTAAATAATGTACAGTGGTGAGAATATTACACTGTATATAATGTACAGCGGTGAGCACATTACACTGTATATAATGTACAGCGGTGAGCACATTACACTGTATATAATGTACAGCGGTGAGCACATTACACTGTATATAATGTACAGCGGTGAGCACATTACACTGTATATAATGTACAGCGGTGAGCACATTACACTGTATATAATGTACAGCGGTGAGCACATTACACTGTATATAATGTACAGCGGTGAGCACATTACACTGTAAATAATGTACAGTGGTGAGAATATTACACTGTATATAATGTACAGCGGTGAGCACATTACACTGTATATAATGTACAGCGGTGAGCACATTACACTGTATATAATGTACAGCGGTGAGCACATTACACTGTATATAATGTACAGCGGTGAGCACATTACACTGTATATAATGTACAGCGGTGAGCACATTACACTGTATATAATGTACAGCGGTGAGCACATTACACTGTATATAATGTACAGCGGTGAGCACATTACACTGTAAATAATGTACAGTGGTGAGAATATTACACTGTATATAATGTACAGCGGTGAGCACATTACACTGTATATAATGTACAGCGGTGAGCACATTACACTGTATATAATGTACAGCGGTGAGCACATTACACTGTATATAATGTACAGCGGTGAGCACATTACACTGTATATAATGTACAGCGGTGAGCACATTACACTGTATATAATGTACAGCGGTGAGCACATTACACTGTATATAATGTACAGCGGTGAGCACATTACACTGTAAATAATGTACAGTGGTGAGAATATTACACTGTATATAATGTACAGCGGTGAGCACATTACACTGTATATAATGTACAGCGGTGAGCACATTACACTGTATATAATGTACAGCGGTGAGCACATTACACTGTATATAATGTACAGCGGTGAGCACATTACACTGTATATAATGTACAGCGGTGAGCACATTACACTGTATATAATGTACAGCGGTGAGCACATTACACTGTATATAATGTACAGCGGTGAGCACATTACACTGTATATAATGTACAGCGGTGAGAATATTACACTGTATATAATGTACAGCGGTGAGCACATTACACTGTATATAATGTACAGCGGTGAGCACATTACACTGTATATAATGTACAGCGGTGAGCACATTACACTGTATATAATGTACAGCGGTGAGCACATTACACTGTATATAATGTACAGCGGTGAGCACATTACACTGTATATAATGTACAGCGGTGAGCACATTACACTGTATATAATGTACAGCGGTGAGCACATTACACTGTATATAATGTACAGCGGTGAGAATATTACACTGTATATAATGTACAGCGGTGAGAATATTACATTGTATATAATGTACAGTGGTGAGAATATTACACTGTATATAATGTACAGCGGTGAGCATATTACACTGTATATAATGTACAGCGGTGAGCACATTACACTGTAAATAATGTACAGTGGTGAGAATATTACACTGTATATAATGTACAGCGGTGAGCATATTACACTGTATATAATGTAGAGCGGTGAGCACATTACACTGTATATAATGTACAACGGTGAGCACATTACACTGTATATAATGTACAGCGGTGAGCACATTACACTGTATATAATGTACAGCGGTGAGAATATTACACTGTATATAATGTACAGCGGTGAGCATATTACACTGTATATAATGTAAAACGGTGAGCACATTACACTGTATATAATGTACAACGGTGAGCACATTACACTGTATATAATGTACAGCGGTGAGAATATTACAATGTATATAATGTACAGCGGTGAGCATATTACAAGGTATATAATGTACAGCGGTGAGCATATTACAAGGTATATAATGTACATTATGGAGGTTGAACATCATGTTCTGTTCCAAAGAGAAACACAGACGTTATCAGCGCACACAGGAGCCACTTATTACATTTATTGGGGTCATGGTTAACGCAGCGTGACGCCATAACAACAGGCCGCAGGGATTAATCAGTAATCGTTATAGAAGGACATGAGGCTGAAGGAGACACAAGGTCATCACAGCACGGTCTGGTCACGTTATAAATTGCACATGGCACACGCTTCGCTTACGGTGTTTTGCGTATGCGAGACAGGGATTTTTTTTTTCAAAGTTTAATTGATGCCTAAAATAAAATGCATTTGCCAGACACAATATAAATGGTTTAAAACCTGCGCACGTCGTCCTGGCTTCGAGGTCTACGTATGGCCCAATATTCGCCACTTTAGCGTGTCCTTTTTCCAAGCGCAAGCTCCTCTAATCTTTTACCAATAATATACAATTGAAACATATTTTTTGCCTGCAATATAAGTCCCTCTGGAGCAGCCCGCATTGTACATAACCGCCCCCTCCTTGCGTATCCGCCCTGTTTATCCGCACCATCTCATTATAACTGCGCCGCGGTTCTGCCAGGCATTCTTTGGCCTTACCACAGTGAGCGCTTTCACTGCACAACCTCTTTCCTGGCACCCATCGCCCTGCGTGTGTCATACAGGAGGACCCGCCAGCTCCTGAAAATGTTCTTCCCCAAATAAACAAACTCTACATAAAAAAAAAAAATGTAGTTAAAAAGTTAAATATACAGAGAGCAGCGGAACGACGGCCAATGGGGAATCAGACATTCCTAGAAGATTAGACGCTCTCGTGTTGTACCTTATAAAGAAGCAATAAGAAGCCAACCAGGAGCTGGTCGTCTAATCATAATACTATACGATTTGCAGATATATAACACAGGAACATATATGATAGGACAGCTGGGAGTACGCAACAGTTCCAGAGGTTCCCGAGTCAGTCCTATCAGTGTGGAGAGTGTATATTCTCCCCGTGTGTTATTTTATCCCTGCACCTTCATCACAACAGGCAGCTGATAAGCGGGCAGTACAGATTGTAAGCTCCCATACAGCAGGGAAGGTGATGAATGATGATAGCACCTCCGTATAGCGTCATGTCACACGCCCACGCCGTATAAACAATCCATACAAATTGGATTTCAGAAATGGTCCCGTCTGTAAAAGCACTTAGCTCCGTCCGCAGAGGGCCGCACGGTAAAGCAATCCTCCGGCCTGTGAGATGCTTTGCCCATACTCGTATGTTTATTTATTACAGGGTGAGCGCAGCCAAGATGGGAACATTGCAGAGATATTCCACACCGGAGCGAGGGAACCAGCGCCAGTAACACGCCGGGAGAGGGGTATTTCATTGGCGAGGGAGGGGTCATCGCTGTGAGATCAGAGGTTTAAAAAGTTTTGCACCTGGGGCAAAAAAAACCTAAAATGAGACATTCCTCTTGATCTACATATACTCTGCCCGGGTCAGGGACAACGCCCCTTCCCGCCACAACAGCCCCTGGCATACCCTTATTCCATATATCCTCCACCATGCATTGTTACATCCTGATCCACCTACAGCCAGACAGTGATCTGCCCACCGCCAGACAGTGATCTGCCCACCGCCAGAAAGTGATCCACCTACAACCTACAGCCAGACAGTGATCCAACTACAGCCAGACAGTGATCCTCCTATAGCCAGACAGTGATCCTCCTACAGCCAGACAGTGATCCAACTACAGCCAGACAGTGATCCAACTACAGCCAGACAGTGATCCAACTACAGCCAGACAGTGATCTTCCTACAGCCAGACAGTGATCCTCCTACAGCCAGACAGTGATCCAACTACAGCCAGACAGTGATCCTCCTACAGCCAGATAGTGATCCAACTACAGCCAGACAGTGATCCTCTTACAGCCAGACAGTGATCCAACTACAGCCAGACACAGAGATCCTTCTATCGCCAGACAGTGATCCAACTACAGCCAGACAGTGATCCAACTACAGCCAGACAGTGATCCTCCTACAGCCAGAGAGTGATCCTCCTACAGCCAGACAGTGATCCTCCTACAGCCAGAGAGTGATCCACCTACAGCCAGACAGTGATCCTTCTATCGCCAGACAGTGATCCAACTACAGCCAGACAGTGATCCAACTACAGCCAGACAGTGATCCAACTACTGCCAGACAGTGATCCTCCTACAGCCAGAGAGTGATCCACCTACCACCAGACAGTGATATTCCAACGCCAGACGGTTATCCACCCACCGCCACATACTGAGCCACCACCTCCCCAGACAAGGATCCGCCCACCACCAGGCAGTAATTTCCCCGTCAGATGGTGATTTCTCCTCTGCCAGACAGTGAGTCCCGGGTTTGGAGCCCCTTTCCCCGGGATGTGACGTCTGGCTCCCTGGCTCTGGTTTTGGGGATGATGAACGCACCTGTTTGGCAGAGGAAATGATTATTTTTGCTATCTCTGATTCTGAAAAGCTGCACCCGCCGGGGTCTTTCCTGCGCTCGGCGTCCTTTCAGCGTCCCTTCCTGTACATCATGTTATTATACAGGAAGGGGAGGATTCCTATGTAGATACCATCCACCTTTCACAGAACACCCTGACACTAATAACGTTACTTGCGGTTTGCACTTGTGCTATAACCCCCCCCCCCTTCCCCGTACAACTTTAATTCTGTGCTTTTTAATCGCTTTCTCAGCTGCGACGCCTCCATTACAAAAACAAAACATTTCATTAGCACCTAATTTAATAGAAGGTCATTTGTTATTGTGTTACTAATAAATAAAATGATTGTGATTTTTATCTGTACAATGTCTCTGTTTCCTGTGCAATTAAAAAATATATTTGTCGCAATCTTGTATCCAGGATAAGTGGACACCGGCGCTGTACAACTTAATCAACTAACCAAAAATAAAGTAGATTGTGACTACAAATATGGTGCACACAATATATCTATTCTTTTATGTTTATTAACTGTAAAATAAAATTCCTTAAGCAAGGAAAACTCTCACTCTAACATCAAGGTTGGCAGGAACCTCACATACACACATTATTCACAGGGAATGAGATGTGGGAGGGGCTCTGACAACCCTGAACATACACATACCATTCACAGCGAATGAGAGGTGGGAGGGGCTCTGACAACCCTGAACATACAAATGTGAAGTAGGAGAAGCTTTGACAACCCCTAAACATGTGCAAGACAGTGTGTGTATGTGCGTGTGTGTGTGTATGTGTGTGTGTGTCTATGGGAATATAAAAATGCGTAAAGATTAATGAACAGATGACAGCTTTATCTTGATTTCACTCTAAGTAAGAAAAACAAAGTTTTACTGATGTGAAATTGATTTTCTTTCGTCAAAAGTGTTACAACCCGTGAGAGAATGATAGGATCTGATCTACCAGACTGCAGCTTAACCCTTATTAAACGTTTTTTATAATCAGTAGAATTCCTTTCCTGCT
>WWET01005694.1:4830-16763 GCA_011038615.1 Limnodynastes dumerilii
TTGTTTTTTTTTTTTTTTTTTATAGGGCACTGGTGGCATAGTTTTTTATTTTATTATGGGGCACTGGTGGCGTTGTTGTTTTTTTTATTTTATTATGGGGCAATGGTGGCATTGTTGTTTTTTTATTATGGGCCAATGGTGGCATTATTTTTTATTTATTATGGGGCACTTGTGCAATGTATTTTTACATTTGTGGGGCACTGGTGTAAATGTCTTGTAATTTTTTTTTGCGGGGGCACGTGAAGCGTTTTTTATTTTTAGGGAGCGGGCACTGTATTTTTTTTTTTATACTAAATGGCCATGTGTATGTTTTTGTAACAGGGCATGCTGCCGATAGTAGTTCTACACGCGCTAGCATGCCCTGTCATGCATGGGCATGCTTGTGCCTGTAGTTCTACTATCGGCAGTATGTCATGTGGGCCAGTAGTTAATTTTTTTTTTACACATGGGCTGCGGCGGCGGGGAAGCCGGGGGAAGGGGTTAATTTTTTAATATACAGCGTTTTTTTTTTTTCTTTTAACTTTTTTTTTTAAAGCTCCGGTGAGCTGCCTCTACCAATCGTAGGGCTATTTCCGCATGCAGCGGACTCGTGTACAGGGAATATTTAAATGAGAAAAGCGGAACTTTTTTTTCTGGCACACACCCCCGTTTTCCGCCAGCAATCCGACTTTCTTGCGCCTTTTGCGCATGCGCAGTTGCACTAAATAGCTTTGCATTCGTGTGAATTTCACATGGATGCATAGCTCTGAATCCGGGCCACAGGCTTTTGCGTACACAAACACTACAGCTTAGTTTTAGAACTTAGGATCAGATCCAGGCTCCCACATGCTTTCCGTGCGTGCGGGAGTCTGGGTCCGGTCCTAAGTCCAAAAACCAGTGTTTTTTTTGTAAGAAAAAAGTTTCCAGAACTCACATCAACTCACGCGTGACCACATGACCAATCACAAGACAAAAAGCACCACAAGCTGAGCAGATGAATGCATGCATCAGACTCTACACACACAAGCAGCCCACATGTACTGTTTTAATGATTGGTGCCAGAACTCTGTTCCAGTGCATTCTATGAAAAAAAGCAGTGCCTAAAACGCTGTAGTGTTTGTGTACAATAAGCAAAAGCAAAGAAAACATTTTTTCCATGCACGCTAATAATTAAAAAAGAAGCTGCCAGAAGCTGTCAATTGTGGAATATTTTGATTGCGTAAATTGCTTTCTGATTGATCCAGAGTTTAGGAGTAAGGGTAATACAGGTGCAAGTATACAGCTTGGCTAAACCATTTTGCAATGTGAGGGGTGATAATTAATGTGAATTAGTTTGTATGCAGGGAAGATATTTTACTTTTGCACATAGAACTCATATACTGCATAGCTTTATGTTTAATCTGTAAATTAGAGTTCAGCTAGGAAACTTCCAATCTCAATTCCAATTCTGCTATCACAGTTTTAATTTGCCTCCCATCACATTGCAACATGGTTTTGCTAAGGTCTGCATCTGTTTTACAGGTATAAGTGCAGCTCTGGATCAAAGCCTGGGTCACTTGGATGCGTGTGCATTTGCAGATCACAAAAGCAGAGAAGTTTGGATTTGACCACTCATGAAAGGCCAGTGGTTAGAAGTCTCCAGATCCAATTAATAGATGTCCCATCACAAAAGCACTAACACAGTATATCCAACAACGATCCAGGTCAGACACTTGTTTAAGCTGCTATTAGAACTTTTCTAGTTGCTGCCATTTATTAGGAATTAGAGAAAGAATAATACAGGACAAAAAGGTGTTGAAAGAAGGGGCCTTTATTAAAATAAAAGGATAAACGGAAAAGACACAGCGCTAATATTATACAGAAATAATCACCTCTTTTGGAATAGAAGAAACCGAGCAACTATTTATTGTCAACTTATTATTCTTAAAACCAAAAATATAATTAATAAATAACATATTCACATAAATATATGACCGCAATAAAAAGTATAAAGACAGCTTGCTGGCTATTATAACCAGCTGGGGCAATGTAGCTGTGGAAAAACAAAACAAGTGTCCCGTATATAATAATGAGCAACCCTTATAATGGTAGATTATAAAGATCCAATCTTACCACTAATGAAAGTCTGCGGAGCAAATTATTAGGAACATAAAAGTCCCAAAGGTACGGTGAGACAGATGGAACTCTGGTACCTTCTGCTGTATCCTCGGCATCCTCCAATATCAGTGGAGACACGTGTATAGGTAAGTTTGCAGATATGAAGTGGTAGTGAGTTTATGCAGCTTGCTAATAAGACAGGACTTCAAATGCAGAGAACAAGTAGTCGAACCAGCTCAACAGAGGCCATCCGGAGCTTGCTTCTAGATGTTGCTATTTCCACAGTAAAGATGAATATCGGCAAGGCTATTAATTATATTATGGATGTGGTCCTGCAGGTGTGGTCATGTATGTATAGTGCAGAGATTTTTCACCAAAACCAGGCATATGTATGCATTCTGGATCAGATTTTTAAAGGGTTTATTCACCATGATTATTTATTTAAACGTGACGATTTAACCCTTAAAAAATTGTCACACATCTGGCCCTTATTAAACTAAATATTTTTTTTACTTTAGTTAAATACCCACCATTTTTCATTTAAAAAAATAAAGAAATTAATTTTCTAAATAATAAAATGTGCATGTGTATTAATAGTTAAAACACCAACGGCAACCCTTAGATTGCTGCTGCATATAGTACTATAAGGCATAGCATGCTCATATATTACAGGGCATGCTGTGTCTCTTAGTACCATAAGCGGCAGCATGCCAAGTGCTTATGGCATACTGACGCATATATAATTGCTCCTGTGAATAGTAAACACATACCATGCCCCTGTACATTAAAATAAAAATACCATGGCCCAATACATTAGTAAACACATTCCATGCCCCTGATCACAATATAGTATAAAATATGCCCCTCTTCATATAAAATTACATAACATCAATGGATAACTGTAAGTGATGGATTTCCCTTCAGAGGGTATAAATAGGGGCCCTGCAATGACATCAGTCATTCACCAGAGAAACAAAGAAGATGAAGGACAGTTCTTCAATCAACAGGCTCCAGGAGATCCTGACTCTGAATTACCCTGTCGCAAGGCTGTAAAGAAAACTACAGAAACTTAAGTATTAGCAATATTTAATATTTTTTATAACTATTTTATAGACATTAAAAAAATAAGGAGGACATAATTATTTTACATTTTTTATAGGAAAACTTTTTAAAATACATAATATGTAAGGGGAGGGCATTTTTTTTATAGCATTACATTTTATTACATCAGCTTCTTTTTAATACTGTACAAAGAAGGGGGACATTGTAAATTTCTAATGCACAGGGGCATGGCATGTGTTTGCTAATGTACGGGGGCATTGTATGTGTTTACTAGTTACAGGAACAATTACATATGCGGCGGCATGCCATTAACCCTTGGCATGCTGAAACTTATGGTACTAAAAGGCACAGCATGCGGCTGGCGTTTTAATTATTAATGAGGCACATTTTATGGTTTAAAAAATATATATATATTTTTTATAAAAATTGCCGGTTTTTTTCAAAGTGAGTGCCGAGTTCTAGTAAATGGACACTCACACCTGCCTCTATTTTCTTGCCGGAGTTTGAGGCGATTTTAAAGAGATTTTACAAATCGTTTAGTATATACAGCAATTTGTATGTTCCGATTTAGAAGAGGCAGCATTTTTGGCGATTTTGCAACTTAACTTTAGTAAATATAGCGATTTTTATAATCGCTGGATAATCGCCAAATAAATAGCGATTTTAAAAAAATGCTTACTAATTCCAGCCCCTGCTGTTCTTTTAGGTTTGGATACTCAGAATTGAAGCTCTATGATTTCTTAAAATGATTTAACAGTTCAACATGTGGTTCAAAAGCTGTTATTTGAGCTAAAAGTATAGAATATCAATAAAAATATAGAAATATTTGGATGGAAATTGGGCTTCATTTTCCAACTAACTGGCCCACAATGCTTAAAAACTACTTATATATTCATTTGTGTGATCTAGGGAAAACAGAGGATTTCCAAACAATATTTTTCTATGCTAACAATATCATTGCCAAGGTGCAAAGAAACATTTCTTTTTAGGTTGCCTTACATCCCCCTTTTTTTAAATGGATTAACATTTGTGTTCTCCATCAAAGAGTGATTAGTAACTGGTAAATATATCACCAAACTTAATGGGGTTTTCAGTAAAATTGGCATGAACTTCCAAAATAGTTTTTGAATTGAAGAAAATACCATCTGTGGAGTCATTGATTATTTCTTTCTACAAGCTGTGAAACAAAATTACTGCACTGTAAATGCAGCAGTAGGCTCAAGATTCATTCTCCTCAGATTCCCTTTACAAAATGTTTAGTAATATATAACCAGATGTAGAGGGAAGACACGGTAACAAGACATTCCCCATATAGTCAAATGGTTATTAAATTGTGTTCTTCCCTAAATACAGCTCCACTATTTGGCAACCACTTCTGATGAATGATAATCATTACCTAGGTATTTCCTGTGTTTAAAGCCAAGCTATGATGTGAACATCATGTACCATTAGACACAGCAATTCTACATTTCTGCCCATGGCAAATGTCTGATATATACTCAGTAATAGCTTGTAGTTTATTAAAATAAAAAATAGAATAGTATGTGGAGATGTGAGTATTAATTGAAAGATCTGAAGTTATAGTCATGTGCAGTGCTTTTATTGCCATGTCTTCTGATTATGGTATAATCTGTATCTTATGTAACGTTTGTCAAATTGTTTGAATTAGATGCCAAGTTAAAGTTCAGTCTTGTATTCATCATTTTTATTCAATATTTTCTGATAGAAAAAATACTGTAACACAGTCTTTACCTGGCAATAAACTTGAAAAGGTAATTTCAATTAGTAAATTATAATTGTTATGAATGGGTGCTTGAATGTTTTTATATTACATTGGTTTAAAAGTCCCAAGACATATACTTTCTATTGCACGTGTCCCTGGTTACTGCTATCTAGCACATTAAAACATGGCTATTTAATTTGTTTTATGCTTTTATACAAAAGGGGCTGATTCTGAGGTTCTAATATTTTGCAGTCAACATTAAAATCATGAAAACCAAAAGCATTTGCTGTCCTATTTCTAACCAGCTGCATATTTTTTTTTTTTTAATGTTGCTATGTTTCTAATGTGTTGATAGATATACCATACTCATTAGTGTTGATGCAAATTAAATCATTTATTATTCAGGTATGTATTGAGTGTACATTGTCATACTGCACTAACCCAACAATGGAATAGCCACACTCATTGACCTTTAACCACAGTGTGCCATACAGCTAGAATATGATTATCTAGGAATCATTTTGCAATCCCCTTCTCTTCTTGCTCTGCACCTCCTCTCTGAGAGACCTCATCAGCTCCTTTGGCTTTCACTACCACCTCTAAGCCGATGAAACGCAAATCTATCTCTTCTAACCCGACCTTTCCCTTTCTCTCTTGTCCAAAGTATCAGATTGCCTCTCAGCCATCTCCTCATGGATGTCCCAGTGCTTTCTCAAGGTTAACATGGACAAAACTGAAATCATAGTCTTCCCTCCTTCTTGAATCCCCTCTACCGCTATTATCTCCATTACTATCGGCGACTCCACCATCTCCTCCTCCACCCAAGCCTGCTGCCTGGACGAGATCCTTGACTCCTCACTTTTTTTTACCCCCCAACATCCACACCCTCTCACTGTCCTGCTGCTTTCACCTCCACAACATAGCTAGCAGCAGACCTTCTTAACCGCAGATGCCACTAAAACACTTGTTCATTCTCTCGTTATCTCCCATCTTGACTACTGCAATACAGTATTCTTCTCTCCAGTCTCCCTTTGGTTTGTATTGCTCCCCTACAATCCATACTTAATGCCGCAGCCAGACTCATCTACCTCTCCAAATGCACTTCCTCCACCTCCCCTCTCTGTCTATCTCTACGCTAGTTTCCTGTACCTTTCAGAATTTTCTTAAAGATCCTCAGCACAAAGTATAAGGTTCTTTCCTCCTTCACTGCCCCCTACCTCTCCTTCCTTATCTCCATCCACACTCCTGCCTGACCCCTCCGGTCTGCTGGTGACTGCTGTCTCAACTCCAACCTGATAACTACCTCTCACTCCCCCATCCAAGACTTTTCCTAGGCTGCCCCTCTGTACTGCAACAACCTACCAGGCAATCCAGCACCCTCCAATCGTTCAAACGCTTCCTCAAAATCACTAGTTCAGGCTAGCCTACCCTTACTCCATCAAGGTTACCTGCCCTCCCCATCTTCATCCCTGTGTCACCTGAAATGTGTGTGTATGTGTGTGTCTCCTACTTAGCATGTTAGATTTTATGAAGAGGGCCCTCCTTCCTCCTGTCTATACCCCTTTACCTTATCCCTTTTAGTTCCACCCTCTTCTCTCTATTGTCTATCTCATTATTCATCTGCTCCTACACACATATCCTGCATCTTTATCTTCCATACCTATTGTTCTGCTATTTTTGTACTGTATTTGATTTTTGCATTGTACTTGTATTTTAGTCTTTATTTATTTGAACCCTGTCTGTTAATTTTGTTGTGTACGTAACTATTACCTTTGTACGCAATACGTATACAATGTGGCATCTTATAAATAAACATTAATAATAATATTATTATTAATAATAATAATAATACTAAAGTATACAGGTCAATACTCAGTCATGACCATTCCCACACAAATGCTATTTATGGGCCATTTAACAGGTACACTTACTGAAAAGTAAGCATTTTTAATGCATGTTTGCATTTTCAGAGAAAATTAAATCCACCATTTCCATTGTTCAGGTTTTTTCAGTTAAAGAGAAAAATTGGCACTTAAAAAATCATTGACAAATTACATACACATTCTGCCAATTAGTATAATTATGGATATTTACCAACAACAATTCTTTTAATTCATTTTAAAATGCCAAATTAAAAAAGGAAAAAAAACAGTTTTAACCCCATGACATTTCAAAGCTACTGAGTGGAGGCCAAGATATCTCTCTCTTTTATTGTCATGTGAATTGTTTGATTTTTCTATGACTGTCTTGTCTATGTCTTGTTATGCCCATTAACAAGAGTCTTAAAAACATTCTGGGCGATCCAGAGTTTGATCGGGCAATCCAGAGTTTCACTCCTCCAATGATTTGCCAGATTTGCTGGGTTCTTAATAAGGATTAAGGTAAGTAAAGTAAGTCAGCGCATTTCAATCCTGTTGGGTCTTTGTCAAGGCTGTCATTTAAAACCAAATGATACTTGTATTGTATTATATACATACAACCATATCAATGCATCTGTATGTTTGTCTGTCTCTCTCTCTCTCTCTCTCTTTCTTATTTAGTCAGGGCTATACCAGCTTTATGCATATCATCATTTTTATTATTTATAGGAAAACACCTATTTTATTATGTAAATGTTACACCAAGTGGAGCCACCAGGGCTTAGAGTCTAACAGGGGCCTGGTCTTCGCTAGAGCTCTTAATGGTGGGGATAGTCTGGGCTGCAGAACACCCACCAGCACGTAGCCCCCAGCGGACACCACCCATGAGAGCTGATGGAGAAAGCAGAAAGAACCAGACCAGAAAGAACGGTAAGAATGTAGCCACACAACAGAACACTGGTGGACAGGGTACAAACAACAGAACAGACAGACACCTGCCACTGGGGGAAGACCAGGGCAGCAGACAAACAAGCACTCACTCACACAAACACCCACCTAGCGCACTAGAATGTAAGGATAAATGGGCAGGAGAATGGAGACAGAAACTGGAGAGAGGACACTGGGAGAGAACAACTGGGAGTACTCTGGATTGCAAAAAAAACAGCAATAAGAGAGGACAGAGTGCTAGCCAATCAGCAGGCACAGACACACTATAACCAGCTATGCTACGAAGCATTGCCAGACCTTAAAAAGAGGCTGCTGGCCAGAGATTGGCTGGCAGATCCCCTCCTATGACTCTGGTTGGCTGAATGATCTGTCTGTAACACACCAGCCAGAAGTTCATAAAAGGCAGAGGGAGGAAAGCCACACCCTCTATAGCAGCAGTTGCTGGAAATCAGATATATGCAAGTCATGCAAGCTCAGGGAATGATTCACATAGTGAAAATGGAACAAAGCAGCAAGGACCAGAAAAGGTAAAAATTTACGTGCTGTTAGGATTAGCATGGCAGCATGTAACAGTAAAACAGTCCACGTGTGATTGCCCTTTAGTTTAGGCAGTCTTAGACCTTGGCTCATTATCATTTTTGGCAACAACACTGTCTCTCTTGGTCTACATCCATATGTCCTTGGATGTTCAGCATCTTTGGAACTTGAATGTTCTTGTGTGAAGGAAGATTGTTAGTAAAGAAAAACCATAATGGAAACTTTGTTAGTAAGTAAGACCACAGTCTCTATCATTGAAAAATAAGCTTCTCAAACATTTATGGAAACATTCCATTAGATGTTCATTAGCTTAAGCTTATGTGGCTGATTCAGAGTTGCACTTACACCTTTCTTTTAGGTGCAAGTGTAGGCCTGAGCAATACCATGTTGAACTTCAAAGTGGGGCAATCTTAATTGTGAAACCAAAATTAGAATAAACATAAAGCTATACAGTATGTGAGTTCTGTGTGCAAAAGTAAAGTATTTCCCCTGTATGCAAAAGATTTCAGAATAATTAGCACCCCTTACTTTAAAAAATGGTTTAGCCGAGCTGTACACTTACACCTGTTTTGCTCTTACTCCCTAACTGTGAATCGGGCCCTATATATAAGCCATTGCTAATCATAATATTTATTAAAAATAATATTCTTATTTCTTGATTATGACTGTTAAACAAATGCCGTTAGATCGGCTTTGAGACTATCCCATTTGGTTACCCACATGTTTTTTCAGTATTTTTATTATCTTAAATAGGCAATGCTATGGCTTTGGTATTAGTCTGAAGTGATCAGACGGGCATTGGGTTGTGCTGATTCCACTTACACAGCTGATGGCGATAAGAAGTCAGGCATACCCAAAATTCACTTTCATTATATTGCATTGCCCACTTATCCATGAAAATGGTTCAGAAGTACACATAGTTGTAGTAGCTGCTTTAAGTCCACTTTTTTGGAAACATTGCAGTACTCGAGTATGTGCTTTGCTTAAAAATGCTGTGTTTCCACACAAACCAGTTTTAAGCAGCAACTCTGAATGAGCATCTCTGTTTTGTATTATTTAAATGAATCAGCCTGAGTCTTCTATTAAAATATATATTGTGCCTTTCCTCTTTTGTTGTATTTGTGTATATTCTCTCTACTGTTCTTTCATTTTCTGTTTTGTTCTATTTCATGTTTGACCACCTGCTTTGGTCCAGTGTGTTTTCCACTTGAAGTACCTGAAGCCATTCCAAATTTCATAGGAATCTTAGGGCAGTTATAAATGGAAATGTGGCCTTTTTTTTATACCTTAACCACCTTTATTTAAACTACTACTACTTTTATTTATTTACACCTAGATTTAAATTTTCATATGACTACTGGTATTGAAATTTGCTTGAATATTTGTGTTGGTTTTAACCTCTAAGGGTTTGACTTGTTTCTTTGTTCCTTGAAACAAAAAACATCAACAAAACTTGCCCTAAGGTGCCTACTATCCATGGAACTTTACAATAACCACAATCAAGAAACATTTTTGAAACATGGAGAGCTGCTGTTGTTTTTTTTTAATAATCTGATTTGTAGCACAGCACACAAAAATAATCTATCATGATATGTATGTGTAGTCACTTATTGTTCCATTAATGGATAACGTGATATGATAATCAAACATAATAAATATATAATAACGTTATTTTATAAAAGCATATATAACACCAAATATTACAGATATAAATATAAAAAAGTATAGCAGCCACACCAATAACTTCAAGGGGCTCATCCAGGGTTAGGTGCAGCTACAAAAAAGGTGCAATTGGCACTTAATCAAACCAAGTTGCAATGTGAAGGGTGAATGTTATTTTTGGACTGACCCAGAATTTGCGAGTAAGGGAAAAACAGACACAAGTGTACAGCTCGGCTGCAGGGAAAATACTTCACCTTTGTACAGCTTTATGTTTAATCTATAAATTAGAATTGAGTTAAGAAACTTCACCTCTTAATTCTAATTCTGATTTTTCAATATAAATTAGCCTCTTCTTACAGTTTAATATGGTACACTTGTGGTCTACACTTGTGCCTAAAAAAAGTGAAGTACAGCTCTGGATAAGTTCCTTTGCCAATAGTAAGCAGGTTTAATTTTTATACTGTAAATTTGCCTCTACTGTAGTCAACATTGTTTTGTCCGTCTAACGCTGTTTTTCCTGTATCTATTTGTATTCTTGCACTACACAACATTGTAACCTCTTGTTTTGCCAACTGTGGGTACTTGTTTTTGGTGCAAACTAATGTTTTATGCTAAAGTGTCCGGATTTTGGTTTTATGCATGCTTTTTATAAATTAACATATTTTGTGTATAGTTCAAGTATTATTTTTTATAAGTTGAATCCTTCCTTCCTTCCTTCCTTCCTTCCTCTCAAATCTGCACATCATTACAAAACAGTTCCCTAATTCAGAACAATGCAAAGCTATATCACATAAACTATATATATTTTTTTTTTTTATTCTGCTATATTGATTAGTTTGATTCTCAGTATGTAAAAAATAAATAAATAAATGTGGATTGCTTTTCTTGGCTTTTATTCAAAGGAAAAATTACAGACAATACTAACTTTATTTCAATTTCATACACTAAAGTGGAATATTGCTGTTATGCACTGTCTGTTCTTCTGAGCTACAGAATGTTCTTTTGCTCTTGGCTTATGCTCCCCATTTTTTTTATTTCAGTGTAACCTTCCTCAGTAATAAAAAGCATGTGTTCCAGATCAATGCAATCACGTATCCAACAAAAAATCAAGTAAGGTAACTTTTTTTTTTTTTAAATCATCAAAAGGTTTGCAGCACATGGAATAGTTGTAGTTCAAAATTTGCTAATATTTTTTAGCCTTAGAAAGAAACCACAATATTCATCTTAAAATTCAAAAATTCATAGTTTGAGAAATATAACGTGATCAAAATGAACTCTTTTTTTTCTTTATGTGCTTGTTAATTGGCAAGAGGCATTTTTCTGAGACTTTCATGTCTTGGACAATTTTTACTCTTTTACTGATATTATAATATTTGAATGCTTAATACAACACACACACATAATAATTCTCTTTCATATGTTTATATGTCATAAATGAATATTTGTAACTAATGACGACTCCATTCTTGACATGAATTATCCATGTTATTTGTCAGCATCTTCCCATCAAACCTATTCATATAATACCTGATGCTAGCAGCTAACTAGCTATGCAAGTCATCCTTCTTACTTGTCATTGCAATCTCTCTATCCCTATTTAAGAAAATCACATAGGGCTGAATCCAGACCTACGGGCGCCTTACGGCCGCCCAAGGTCGGTACGGCCGTTCTCGGAGTGGGGAATGCACGCCCTCTGCACTCCCTACTCTTGGTAGTAAATGCACAAGCATAAAAAGCCAGACGCAATGTACGTGCAAGTGTTCGCATGTAACACTTCGCAAATCCACTTTTCTTGATGTATGAAAATGGGCGTTTTTAGATATGTAAATAGAAATTGGGGAGTTACAAACATGATCCACGCGCATGCACAGCCATACTTGCTATTGTATACTTCTTTTCATTTGCACCTACCCTCACCATGGCGCAATTGTAACTTAGGCATGTTATTTAAAACTGAAAGGGGGAGGAGGGCGGAGGGATGTAGATTAGCTGGGGAGGGTTTCTCTGTGCGTATTTTCTTTCTTAAGAAGGAAATTCTGCACGGTTACTTAAGGAAGCCCTATGGC
>WWET01005694.1:16804-28311 GCA_011038615.1 Limnodynastes dumerilii
GGGGGGGGGGAGATTAGGGGCAGGATGGGTGAGATAGTTGTGGTTCTTTCCACACCTAACTCACTCTTAAGTGTGAATAAGGTCCTATGTTCCCAATTAACATTTTATATTTCTAAGGGTTTTATTTTCATTGAATTTTTTTATTTACCCAATTTTGTAGATTAAAACAGTACTATTTTAAAAATACACTTTTTAAATTTTAAATATAAAAACACATGCACTGCACCAACTGTGGCACTAACTACGCATAAGAAAATCACAGTGATAATCGTGCTAAAGTGGAATATTCTATTTTATGCATCAAGCGTATTTCTGGTTTACCTAACAGCCAAATGGAACACAGTCAGGAAGAGGCAATGCCTACCAGAGCAATAAGCGAGTTTTACACACAAAATTTGGGTTTAGGCGCACTATTGCTCAAATCCAACATGGATGATCTGACCTAAAAAGGAGGCAGCCAGAACTACTGACATTTATATAGGTTGTCTAAAGTGAAATATCAAAGATTAAATAATGTAGTTTGTTTTTATAATGATATGAACATGTAATTTATATTTTTTGTTTGCATATGTACAAATTGTTGCATGTATTTTAACCGTTAAGTACACTAACATGTTTTACAGGAGCAAGACACCATGACATGCCAGTGGAACAACCCACTGATGCACAACATCCCTCTGAGGTGGAGGAGCTTCTGCTGCCAGTTCCCTCTGAGGTGGAGGAGGTTGAGGAGGAGCCGCTGCTGCCAGTTCCCTCTGAGGTGGTGGAGGATGAGGAGGAGACGCTGCTGCCAGTTCCCTCTGAGGTGGCGAAGGATGAAAAGTTGTTGTCGGCAAAGGATCCAAAGATGAATGATGATGTGCAACACATTGCAAATGTATAAAATGATGATGTAAAGTTTGGAGGAAGAAGCAGCAATGGCAAGTACCAGCCAAGGAATAGAGGGTAAGCATGTGTATCATAATATGTAATGCCAAAAATGTACGTGTAATTAATATTTTTTTATTTCATTTTTATTTTACAGGATATGTGTCACCTGAAATAACAGAGGAGCAAAGGAGGGCCCAACAAAGGGCATATGTGAACATGGCCACAAATATTGTTGCATATTTTATTCAAATGACAAAGACTCCCCAGCATTAAGGCTGTCTTTCAGAAGTAGAGACAGTCGAAAGTTATTTTTCGGCTGTCTCTATTTCGAATAAGTAGCTTTTTCTATTATTTTTTCTTCAGAATGGTTAACTATGCCAATCAGTATACTCACCCATTCATTGTTGGACTCGCCACCCGCCGGACCCGTCGCACCCGCCACAGAACCGTCACAGACACCACCGGAGAGGTGAGTAAACTTTAGGGTTAGGCTCTGGGAAACTTAGGGTTAGAGTTAGGGTTAGGGCCATGGAAGGGGAAGGTTAGGGTCAGGGTGCAGGGAAGGGAGACTTAGGGTCAGTCTGATGGGTAAAGGGATTGAATTGATGGGGTTGGACATATGGCTTTAAATAGGTTACTTGTGCATATGGATGTTGACTCGGAGTATGTGGTGAGGAATGGCTGGAAAGTTGAGTAATGTTTGGTGTATGAGGTTGGGGTTGGAGATTGAAAAGTTTGGGCAATGACAGAGGTTTGGGATATGGCAGAGGTTGGGACAAGGAGAGTACATATGGATTGTGGAGGGGATTGCCCTAGGGGAGTGGCTTGGGATTGGGTAGTGAATTGGACTAAGAAGGGATTGGGTAGTGAATTGTATTTGGGGAGTGGATTGAGATTAGGAAATGGATTGGGATTGTGGTAGGGATTGCAATTTAGGAAGGGATTGCGACTGGTCAGAAGTAGTCTGATGCATTAGGTGGCATTCAACCTGCCAAGTGTTGAAATATTTGGCTAATGACGAGTGATTTGTTTGTTGAAGCACCTCTGCTTCCTGGTTTGGACTCTGTAATGGGAAAAGGAGTCATATTGCTATAAAAGTATGAACCAAAGCTTTACAAATGTGTTAATCCATGCATCGTGGATTAGAATGTTTTCATTTGTGGAGAAGCATCACTATTAAATAAGAAAATCAGTTACTATACCTGCTGTATAATGAATGGGGAATACTGTTGTTCTGACAAAGACAGTATTTTAGTTGTTTTTTTATGAATCTTTATGAATGCAATTTCTTTGCAATCTTGAACATAAAAATCATATGCTTACTATTAAGATGGGAACTTTACAAAATATTAACCTCTTATTAATAATTACTAAAAGAGCAATTAGCTGCATATTACTTCAAGATTATGAAGATTAGATTATGGATAACAAATTAAAACTGATTGAGGAGACCATATGAAAATATTTTAAGAGCAAAGAACTGCTTAATAAGTTAATGCTGAATAAATTACTGGATCAAAAACTATTCACTTTGATTTGCTTTAGTGACATCCCATATCATGGATACCCTTCATTACTTTCTTTTTAACTGTATTATGTTTATACTCATTCACAATGACTTATTTAGCTAGTTATAAATTAGTGTTTCAAAATATTGGTATGTCATGGGCACCAATGATATTATGAGCTTTATTTGAAGATTTAAACTGAGGTTTTATTGGTAACCTAGAAGCAGAACCCTCCCCCCTCATAACCTGGAAATACGGAGGAAAAAAATTAGAAAAGCCAATAAAAAAATTCACATTTTAGTACGTCTAATATATAATACCACACCCACCTCCCCTATATTTAAAATAAGAGGAGTGCACACCTGATGGTTCTTTTAGGAAAATTAGGATGTATTCACACTTAAGAATGATTTTAGTTTCTTAAATATACACAAAAAGTAGCAAGGCGACTCCCCTGACACAATTTCCCGATTTTCAGCTTATAACCGACTTAGTGATGCCATATGGCTACCTTATCTTTAGGTTCGTAGTTGTGGGCATAGGGTGGCTAATGAAGAATGTTTTTGCCTAACTGTGCAAAGATTTCTCCATCCATCCAATCTTCTTATCTTTGTTTTTATGTTTTCCCAACACGCCTCTTCATTCTTAAGTCATTATGAACCTTAAGGAAATAGGTTTGTAATGGTGATTCAGAGCCGCCCCGTTCTAAAGTACTATGTAACTTACGTATATTATGTTACTACGCATGCACAGTATATCTCTTCTTAAATATACTCACCTGAAAATCAGCATTTTCTTAACTGTGAATCAGGTCCATGGTGCTCTCAGGATTTCTATTATTGCAAGAGATACAAGAAGCAAGACAGGAGCTTGGTGTGCACTCTGCTAATTAATTAACGGCCATACATAATGATGCTGAAATCAGGTACCATTTAGAAAAATATAAATGTTATTGACATATAACTAGGCTAGCGAAATATTTAAAAAACAGGTATTAGCATCTGGGACCTTGTTTGTAGCATAGGGAGGGCTAGATACTAGTCCGGAAGGACGAAGCGCGCCCGTGAGGACGCTAGTATTGATATAGGGTAAGCCTCCGGGATCATAAGCATAGTGTGTCCCAGCGCTGCCTCTACTGTTTTTTGCATTGATATATATGTCAGCTAATATTTATTGTCATCTACACATTATTTGTCATATGATTATTATGCATGGATTATCAGTCTTGTTGCTCTGTTGATGAATTATGAATCAGTTGTTGATCTCTTATATATAACATATGTTGTAAAATTATTTAATAAGATGACACATATGTTTTTTTAATATTTCGCTAGCCTAGTTATATGTCAATAAAATTTATATTTTTCTAAATGTACCTGATTTCAGCATCATTATGTATGGCTGTTAATTAATTAGCAGAGTGCACACCAAGCTCCTGTCTTGCTTCTTGTATCTCTTGTATTATGTTTTAAGGAGTAGTGTTTTAGCACCTAGAACTGGAACAATTGTTTGGCACTTGATGCAGTAGATTCTCTTGTGAAATATATTTCTATTATTGCACCATTCCTATCATTTAAGACTTGCCATAATTCATTTGGTCACATCTTTTGTTCTAATCCTTAGAAGAAAATATAGCGCAATGCCCCATACCTCTGAGCGGTTTATTTTTTTCAATATATTAATAAGGGTTTCAGATTTATTAACTAGATCAAGATTCTAGAAAAAAAATGGCCAATATAGCAGGATGAAAGTTGTTTCCTTGTTTTTGAACCGGACACCTACGGTTTTTAGCAGTGAAAGCATAGACTCACTATTGAAAAAGTGTACGCCCAATCCAGATTGAGTAGCAGTAGTGACTCTCGATAGGCAGCACTGCATTGAGCACGCATTTAAAACATGTAGAACATAATCCGTAGTTTTAGCGCATGCAGAATGTGCAAACGGTGTAATGCCATGTCACTCCCCTGTCACGGTGGACTTTGCAGCTCTAAGACTGAAATTGGCAAACCTTAAGTCTCCCGTGCTGATTAGCGGCCCGTTCGACAGCTGGAAAATTTAAAATGGTTCCCCCTTTAACCTTGCAGAGTTTAGGAGAGCTTAGGGGATGAACTGCCCTGTCGTCCAGATCTCCTAGCGTATAGAATTGCATCTCATATACCTGGAGATTAGCCTCGAAAGGCTTGTGCAAGTAGCCTAACGTACGTAGGTTTAGATCATGTTCAAGGTGTGGAAATCTATTGCATTTTTCTTCTGTTAGCTGGTGATATCTCTCCAATCTCTTACACAAACCACTCAAAATCTAGACACTACACAAATCAGGCTAATGTCAATGTCAAACACATCTCCTGTCTCCCACCACCTTCAAAAACAATAAATTGTGCACCATGGAATGCACGCTCTGTCTGTAACAAGCTTACCTCTATTCGTGACCTCTTCCTTTCTAACAACCTTAACCTTCTTACCCTAACAGAAACCTGGCTCACTGAATCTGACAATGCCTCACCTGCTGCCCTTTCACATGGTGGCCTTCACTTTAGTCATGCCTCCAGGCCTGGAGACAGATGGGGAGGTGGGGTTGGAATACTTCTTTCCCAAGATGTCACATTTACTGTTCTACCTAATGTCCCTTCTCTTACTTTCACATCATTTGAAGTACATGCGGTACGCATCTTTAACCCTTTTCCTCTGCATGTAGCTTTAATCTACAACACTTTTCTACATGGCTCCCTCATTTTTATCCTCTGACTTACCAACCATTATCCTCTGTGATTTCAACATTCCCATTAATGATCCTCCTTCTCCTACGAGGCAGTAGGAGAAGGAGGATCATTGGAGAAGGAGGAGAAGGAGGATCAGAGCTTTTCTCTCTTACTTCATCTCTTGGCCTCCCCCAGTGGATTGATTCTTCTACACATAAGGATGGTAATTACATTGATCTTGTATTCTCAAAGCTATGCTCCATCACTGATCTCAATAACTCTCCTCACCCTCTCTCAGGTCATCACCATATCACCTACAAACCCTTCCACACCAAGTCTAACTCTATACTCTATAATTCTGCAACACCTACTCACACCCGAAGAAATTTTAATGCCATTAATTTTAACCAAATGTCTCAATCTGTGCAACAACTTCTATCTCCTGTCCCAAATTTCCACTCTCCTGATGTAGCAGTTTCTCACCTAAACCAAACACTAGCAGATATCCTTGACCAAGTTGCTTCAGCTACACCTCATGTACCACGGTGACTCAAATGTCACCCATGGCACACCAATGACACGCGTAACTTTAAAAAACTCTCCCGCAAAGCAGAACATCGTTGGCGCAAATCTTGTCTGCCGATGACTTTCTGATTTACACAAACACCTATCACACTTATAGAACTGCCCTGGATCATGCCAAACAATCTTACTTTCAAGCTCTCATTTCTACTCAGGCTTCTAACCCCAAACACCTCTTTCGTACATTTAGTTCTCTACTGAACCCTCCTGTGCATAATCCACCAACCTTCATCAATGCCCAAGATCTTGCAATGTTTAAGGACAAGATTGATAACATAAGACAGGAATTATCCTCCAACTCCTCATCTAACATACTGTCCAACACCCGTTCTCCACCCTCTGGCACTATGGGCCTGATCCAGAGCTACGAAATTGGCCGATTTCGTGCGAGCGTACGACCGTTTTTTGCGTATTTTCGTACGAAAATTCGCACCGCGCATGCCCAGTATGACAGCTTCCGGTCGGCTGGACGACATGAGCGTATAGCGGTCGTATGGTGTGCGAATTTTTCGCTCGAGGGGCGTGCGTTCAGTACGACGGTCGCCTGGGCGCTCGTTTTACAACAGGGAGGCGGGGATAGCCATTTAAATTGTACAGTATGGGCGTGCTAAGCCCGTACGCTCAGCGTATTATGTGCGAAAATTCGTACGGCCGACGGTCGTACCCAGTGTAGGGTATAGCCGCCGTAAGCAGGTTCCTCTTGATTCCCTCACAAGTCAGTTGATGCCTATCCTCTGTGCTTATTCCAACCTTAACTACAATCTGCAATCTCTCTGAAGATTGGTATCTTCCCCTCTTGATTCAAGCATGCACTAATTATCCCAATTCTGAAAACAAAACACTGTGACCCAAATTCTCACTCAAATTACCGGCCCATTTCCTAGCTCCCATGCCCCTCAAAGCTGCTTAAAAGACTTGTATATACTCGCCTCACTAACTTCCTTTCCTTACACAATCTTCTAGATTCTCATCAGTCAGGCTTTCGTTCTCAATACTCCACTGAAACTGCACTGAACAAAGTGGTCAATGATTTGAGCACTGCTAAATCCAAAGGTCACTACTCTCTTCTAATTCTCCTGGATCTTTCTGCTGCTTTTGACACTGTTGACCACTCTCTACTCATAGAAACGTTACACTCAAGATGACCTCTTTGCGAGTGGGCTCTCTCACCAGTTGCTTAAGGGACACTCCCTGTAATGAATTTAAAATGTACCCACTTCTAGTGGACCTTGCTGAAGACCCACCCCAGTTTACATCAGGTAGATTAAAATCTTCCATGATAATAACCTCCCCTTTTAATGCCATTTTAGCAATGTCTTGCAATAGGACATTGTCCATTTCCTCCTCTTGCCCTGGTGGCCTATAAATTACTCCAGTAAAAAGAATAACCCCCTGGGTTGTGCCTCAGTTTATTCTCCAATACTCACTATTAAAGTTGAATTTAACCCTTCCTTAAGATCCATTAATACGCCTCCTTTAATTCTTTCTACTCTATCCTTCCTAAATAAATTATAACCCGGTATAGCTAGGTCCCAGTCATGATTTTCACCATGATTCTGTGATTCCCACAATATCCAGATTATCCCTTGACATTATTGCTATTAGTTCAGAGATTTTATTTCCTAAGCTCCTAGTATTTGCACACATTGCTTTGAGAGGTTGCATTATGAATCTCTTATTCTACTGTTTATTATTATTACTATATATGTTTAAATAGCTTTTTCTGTTTTCTCTAAATGAGATGCTCTTATAAGAGATTTTTTGCACATAAGAATGTAGATAAGGATTCAAAGCTGGCAACGCGTGGTAGATATACCTCTGGAAAGATGATAAATAAACATTGTAAAATCAAAAGATTTTACATAAACAATATAAAAGTGAACTGTGGTTTCCCATTTAGGGCAGCCTCATTCCTTGGGACTCGAACTCTGGCTTCTAATTTGTGCTGATCACATAGGGCCTGATTCAGAGATACGATTTCCACGGCACTTAGGAGCGTATATTTAAGATCCTAGAAAATTCGCAAAACTGCGCATGCGTAGTAATTACTATAGTAATAGTAATGCGTCTACGTAGGGGTTAGGAGCGTAAATTCGCTAAGAGCGTAAGTTTGAATCGATCGCAAGCACTTAAGATCTTAAGTGCTGTGAATCTTTAAGATCTTAAGGATTTGCATGGAAATGGGCGGGGGGAGGCAGGGAAATGAGAGAAAGTGGGCGCGGGCTGACACTTAGGATCTTAAATGAACGCTACCACGTCACTTAAGATCCCAAATGACAGCGTAGAGTTAGGGCTACTCAATGGTGGTCTAAGTTTAAGATCCAACGGGGGAGGCAGGGAAATGAGGGAAAGTGGGCGCGGGCTGACACTTAGGATCTTAAATGAACGCTACCACGTCACTTAAGATCCCAAATGACAGCGTAGAGTTAGGGCTACTCAATGGTGGTCTAAGTTTAAGATCCAACGCTGTTTGCAAGGGGAGTGACTCTTTATGCAGTGGGCTGGAACCTGCTAGGATCTTAACATTAGATGCGTATATTTGCAATCTTTTCACAATCACATCTCTGAATCAGCCCCTTAGTCTCTACATTGGTTGCCTGTAAACTACAGAATCAAATACAAAATACGATTGCTAACCTATAAAGCCATAAGCAACACTGCACCTGCATACATATCCTCACTTGTCTCAAGATATATCCCAGTTCGTTCTCTCAGATCATGACAAGATTTACAACTCACTTCTGCACTTCATAAATGCTCTGATTCATGGTTACAGGACTTCTCCTGGGTTGCACCCACTCTCTGGAATAACCTTCCTCGCCCGTTAAGACTATCCACTACTCTACAAACTTTCAAGCGTTCCCTTAAAACTCATCTCTTCAGACAAGTTTATTAAATTCCACAACCTTCCTAAGCATTAAGTACCATATTAACAACCACTTCTACCTTTTTACACATTATTAACACATACCCGCACACTCTCTCTTTTTATTCTACAATTCCCTCATCTCTGTTACTAACACTGCTGTGTGGCTGGATCATACAGAGCACTGAGAGCACTTTTGCCATACACCCTGGCTGGTCCATTTTGTGATATATAGCACTTGCCCTTATGTATCAAACCCACTGTCCTATAGAGTGTAAGCTTGTGAGCAGGGCCCTCCTACCCACCCAATCTGTCTGTTATTACCCAGTGTTGTTTATACTGATTGTTAAATTGTAAAGCGCTACGTAATCTGTGGGCACTATATAAAAACCTGTTAATAAATAAATAATAAATACATAAATAAATAAATACATTTTTCTAGTGAACTTGTGCACAAAATAAACTTCCATTCCAGATGTGGATCCTATGTATCCAGACTTCCTTATTGGAAGTCATTTTGCCAATTTAATGAGAAAGGGGGGTTCCTACAGTACATAATGTATGCAGTGTAGAAGGGGGTTTGTATTTAAATAGTACAGTAAGGGCTTGGTTAAGCCCTTATATAGTATTCACACCAAATCATGGAAAGGTGTAGTGCAGCAGCTGTGGAGGTCTGAATCGAGTTGAATACCGTTGGATCTATGGACTTAATCCTTAGATCATTCAAATCCATTTCAGCCGCTATTGTGATCTGTGCTCATTTGCATATCTCTGTGTCCCGGTCTGAATGTATCTCTTATGACACCATTGAGAGGTTGCAATCGCAAGTGGGCTGGACTTCTTTTCAAAATTTACAGTATTGACGAGTACTCTCAATACATGCAATCCAGAGTTCTGCCCTGCCACCATATTCAGTTGGAATGAGTTGGAATACTTTGAGTAGGCTGTAGGAATCCTAAGTCCATCCAAGCAAAGGTAGTGGCTAGCTGTGCAATAACAGTGGTGGGAGGATATTGCAGTCCTGACAATGTGAATACCTATGTATCCATTGCTCAAGAATCAGATTTAAGAATTTGGAATTCATTATTCTACTTTTATTACTATATTTTTATAAAGTAGTAGTTAATAGTGTATTGTGTTTTTCCTATATGAAATCTTGGTATAAACTTTATGTGAACAGTAGGATTTTGTTGGTACAATATATAGTGTATCTCCAAAATTTATTTTAGAATGCAGAAGTCAACTTAAATAGTATCTTCAGCAGTTGCTGTCTTCTCTTCTAAAACTATTTTACTATTGGATTAGTTGGACATTTTAATGGTTGAAAGTTTTTGTATTATTTTGTTTATCAATTCTTTTCTTAGGATGACTATTAGGCATCAGTATTAACCCATTTAAATTGAGTTCTTTTCTGCAACATTTTTTTTTTAATTATTCTGGCATTTACCTAAATTGATCTTTTACATTCAGATGTACTTGTGTTTGTCTGCTGGTTTGAGTTGAAATAGTGTGTTATGGAGGGCTAGGGTAATGGTAGGGGAGGGTTAGGGTTAGAATTAGGGAAGGGGTTGGGATAGTTTTTACACTTACCTATCGGAGCACCGTGTTCGGTGGTCTGGGGATCGATTGCTATGCCTCATCGTGGCATACGCAATCGATAACCCAGCCAGTTCGGAACTGGCTTGGAGAGAACGGCCCTATTGAAATAGCGGGGACCCACTTCCATACCCTCTATATTAATGAACTTGCTGTCCTGAGGTATTTAGAGGAATATTTACCCTACAGGTACACTTTTATGTTATCAGTATCTAAATAAAATCATTCAGTAATTATCCGGTGCAACCACAGAGCCCAAAACAACTGATAGATGTCTGCACTGGTCCATTGCTGAGGTATAGTTCATTCCCGGATTGTTTACAAATAAAGAAGAAATACATTCCTCTATTCCTCTCACTCCTAGCAAAAGAAAAATTGGGGGAGGGAATGGTGGGTAAGATAAGGAGTCCTTTGTATGTTTATTGGGTAAGACTATGAGCATATTAGTGCAGTTTGAAGTAACATTAATCATCTAGTATAAAAATGATTGCTTTTTGTTGGGGGCACATGAACCAGAGTGATTAGTATTATTTAACAACATAATTGTGATCATAATACACTAGATTACAGAAAGGATCTTAGGAACTAAGAGTCCCAGGATAGCTTGGAGCAGACAATGTAATCAGGGAAATTCTAAACTTTGTTTTCCGTTAGGAACAGACAATGTCCCAATATTGTAATTTGGAGTATAGATAGACTGTGTCAGCAGCTAGTCTGATCCACTGATTACATTGTCTGCTCCACGTTATCCTGGGATTCCTAGTTCCTAAGACCCTTCCTGCAATCATTTATTTAGAGGCAGTGTAATATATTAATATTGTGATCACTGTGTTTCAGTATGTATGCCATGTTTTAACATATATTGTGGAATAAATATTTCTTTTTATTCTAGCAGCTTGGTTGTAGTTTATTAGTGAATTCATCCATATTTTAGTGGTTATAGACTGTATTCATGCCTAATACCGTGTTCACACTGACGCCCCGGCAAAAACCCGGGTTTTTTAACCCGGCCTTCCTGCAATATTTAGAGGCAGTGTAATATATTAATATTGTGATCACTGTGTTTCAGTATGTATGCCATGTTTTAACATATATTGTGGAATAAATATTTCTTTTTATTCTAGCAGCTTGGTTGTAGTTTATTAGTGAATTGAATTCAATTTTAGTGGTTATAGACTGTATTCATGCCTAATACCGTGTTCACACTGACGCCCCGGCAAAAACCCGGGTTTTTTAACCCGGGTTTTTTGCCGGGGCACACAGCAGCACAGCAGGGGGGATCCTGTTCACACTGCAGCATAAACCCTGGAAATTCCCGGGTCAGGCCTGTTCACACTGAACGGGACTGACCCGGGACTCTTTGGTTCTATACTGCTAGACTATTGT
>WWET01005694.1:34519-44838 GCA_011038615.1 Limnodynastes dumerilii
CTCCCCCTGTGCGGGCATATGGCCCCTTCCTTACGCCGGCTGAAGACTACCCTAACTTCAGCCGGCATAAGGAAGGGGGTCATACGTTCGCACAGGAGCGTATGGCCGCCTAGTCCGCCCACCCACCCTCATTAAACTAGATCCCCCCGCCCACCTACACTAACCTGAACGTAGGGATGCTGGGGGACGTCCCCTCCAGCGTCCCTACGTCGCTGCTACGAACATCTGCCCGGCGCATGCGCAGATCGGCTTTTCAGACGATCTTACGCCCGCCGTCCTAGCGACAGTGGGCGTAGGTCTGGATCAGGCCCCATGTGACTAGATTATATGCATTTTACAAACTTGATTTGGTCACTGAGTTTCAAATAACATACTTTGATTTATACATTTGTGTACAACTGACTGTTGAAATAAATACATTTTTCCATGACTGCAAGAAATGCTTGTTTACTCACAACATATATAAGAATATTGTCATTTAATTTGGTAATATGCAAATGTAGAGTATGTGCAAGGCACTTTGTGGGAAAATGCTTATTGTAGTGTGCCATCCTGGTTTCAGAAAGCCCCTAAGGAA
This sequence comes from Limnodynastes dumerilii, assembly GCA_011038615.1. Lineage (NCBI taxonomy): Eukaryota > Metazoa > Chordata > Amphibia > Anura > Limnodynastidae > Limnodynastes > Limnodynastes dumerilii. Next base: position 35,097 of record WWET01005694.1, read on the forward strand.
AAACGGTTACAATGCTGTCTCCATGGTAACAAACAACCAATATCTGAGATTGGTATTCCCAGGAGAAAATCGCTGTGTGACAAGAAAAAGAAAAACATCAATGTCAACTTGTGTTTTAAATGGACCACAATTAAAGATGCATCCCAAAATCATTTTGCCTGTTTCTCTTTAACTTTGGCAGTTGAATGTTAATCTATCTCCTTGACCCTATCTATTTGGTTAAGATAAGAGTTTGTTTTCTCTGTTTAATCTGTGCCCATGTTGTGATACTTGTCAGAAAATGATAGGCAGCTGTTATAGATAAAGTTCACTCCCAGTATTTCTGTAAGAAGGGGTCCAATTATTCTGAATATTGTTTTACATATGTGTACACAATATGGAAGATAGGAAACTTAAATAACGTCTATTTTCGATGAGATTAGGTTTTATTTATTTTTCCAATAGCTTAAACTTATCATTTTAAAGATCACTTAGTGTAGGGTACTAAAAAAAACATGTAGAACAATAACGAAGAAATAAGAGCGTTAAGTACCATTCACTAAAAGAGTAAAGACTATCTAAATTTGATATCAAACAGTATTTTAGAGCACTATAACCCAGGACTGGATGCCAGTTATACCCAGGACTGCATGCCAGTTATACCCCTTTCACATCATTACCTCAGAAAAACTCGGGTTTTTCAACCCGGGTTTTTCCTGGAGGAAATGCTGGGTTAAAAAAAAAGCCTCATAAGTCCCACAACAACCCTTGCACATCACCAGGAATTTTCCAGGTTTTAGTGGAATTATAATGCGTTAGGGTATGCTGATTCTTGTAGTGCTACAAGCACCAGCATGCCCAAGGATGCCAGGGGATGCTGGCACTTGGAGAACCACAAGCACCAGCATGTCCTGTCATCCTGTGTTAAACACAAAATAGTTATGCCCCTCCTACCAACATAATAAAATTTAGGGACGGTCCTTAATATAAAATAAAAAATTACAATTAGTGCCCATAATATTTCAAAAATACTTAACATTTAATGCCCTCAATATAAAAAAAATACTTAATATTTAATGCCCACACTATTGAAAAAATATTTACATTTAATACCGCTAATATAAAATACATTAAATGCATTGAATAAATAAATAAATAAATCAATACATTAAAATTATTAATAAAAAGAAGTACTTACCAACTTGAATTGGATCCGATCTTCCAAGCTTTTAATCCGTGGGGGAGGTCTTTACAAAAAAAAACCCTTTGCCAGTGACACAACTCATGTCCTGCAAGCAGGACATCCCAGCGCTAATGACAGCTCTGCTGTCATTGGGGTATATTTATATCCTTGGCCAGCCTGGGAAATCACGATTTCAATAAATAATAGAGAAAAAGATCCAGTTAGCACTGGGTTCCTGTTAATTCAAAAACTTACTAACTAGAGGATACTCCAAAAACAGTGTAATGATCACAAATATTGAAAATAACTATAGAATTATAACATGCTTTCAAGTACATGCTAATCCAGTATATAATTCACACTAATAAAATGACAAACAGACTGGTATGGTAACATTAAGATACTTAGTGTACTAACAATAAAATCAAGCACCAAGCGGTATGGATGAAGTATAGTTCCACAGGAGATACAGTTGCAAACACACAATTTTGAAAGGGGGTTTCCAATACATGTAATACATGTGGGATATATTAGTGGCATTGCACATACTATAATATATGTGGTTTACATTAGGTTTTTGAATGGCACAGTACATAGTATGCCTTTTTACCAGACCCCTAACATATTATAGCATATGCCATGCCCAGATCCCTAATATATCCCATTTATATTATAGTATGTGCCATTCCCAGACTCCTAATATATTCCATTCATATTACAGTATGTGGCCTTTAAATAGTGTGCCATTCTGTGACCCCTAAACATACCCCACATATTTTATAGTGCCATTTTATGTGAAGAGCACGTTACACAATGGACATGTGTATGTTAGTGTATAAGCACTGTTGAAGTCATGTGACCTATTCACCATACCCACCTGCTTACCTATTGCTGTGCAGGCCAGGACCATCTTCCTCTGCCTCCTCTGTGTCACTCTAACCTACATGGCCATGCCCCTTTCCGTGGCATCCATCAAGTAACGCCACTTTTTAGTTTTCCATTTTGGGTGTATTTTTTCAATTTTTTAAAAAAAAATTTCAATGTGAGAGGTTTTCTGGGCTACCAGAACCCCCTCCCCCAGGTGTGCCACTGGGCTATATGGTTCCAAACACCCTTATGGATAGTTAATATAGGTCAGCAATGTCAGTGTCACAAGAGATGCATTGACATAGTTCCTTTAGGTTATGAAGGATATAGATTGTTTAGTTGGCTAAGGTGTATACAAATAAACATTGGAGGTATGTATTTCTGCAGCTTACTCTCAGATTGTTTCCTCCACAGTGATTCTGCAAATGATGATTAGAGCAGCCCATGGACTTCTAAGGTTAGCCTGCAAGAGTTGGTGCAATGCTGCATCAGATCTACAGAGAACAAAAGTCTAGTTCTCCTTTGGTGTTAACAGAGAATGCTGGTCCAGGAAGAGTGTCAGACTGAAAATGTGAATAAGCACACCTTCTTTGTGTAACATTTCGTGTGGTTCTCCCCACATATTGGAGGCCTCAGACACATTAAATGACATAAATCACATACTGACTAGAACAGTTGATTTTTATTGGATAAATGAGACTTGTTATATGAGATTTAAAACTCAAAGATCTATGACCAACATAGTTACAAGTAATGCAGCATACTTTTCCACATTTGAAACACCCCAAAAAATTGGTTACTGAGGACAAAGAACCCCTAGAGGGCACCATGAACTATAGAAAGAGGGTGCTCTTAAAATTCCTTACTCTTTTCAGAACTTTCAGCCTGTGTGTTAAAAAAAGACGTAGAAAAGCAGTTGCGTCAAATACAGAGCAACTGTCCTTTGGTTATGTTTGACATTAACTTTTAATGATGGTTGCTGGCAAAGTCAATATAATAGTTACAATCAACTGTCTAAAGACCGCACTTACGCAATCTACGTACAGAAATGGTATGTAGATAGAGTAAATAATCTACTATGCATGCGTAGTAGCTCAATTCTTAAAACAACGTACGTAAGACGAAAACTACGTAACTGTGAATCCGGACCATAGTGCCTGCATGTCTACCTAATCCTACATAGGTAGACAATTTGTGCTCCTTCTCTAAGTTTGAAGTTCTATTTTCTTATCCCTAACTTTCTATGTAAAAAAAAAACCAAAACCCCACAAACCTGCAAGTTGCCTGAGCAACTAATCCATAATAGAGATAAGCAGTTCACATTTGGAGAACTAAACTGAATTGCAATATTTCACAGGAAACCTGGGCTTGACTCATTTGTTTCACCAACGTTACATTCACATGTACACCTCTATCGTCTCACTTGTCATTTTAGTATAGAAACGGTTACCTGTTACTACATATGCAAATACTGATAGTGCTGAAGACGATTGGAGAAGGTTTGAATAGGTTGAAAATGCGTTATGTATTTACACTTGTCGATAGATAGATAGATAGATAGATAGATAGATAGATAGATAGATAGATAGATAGATTTATACACACACATGAAAACACCTTCTACTCCTTTATATAAGGTATTAGAGCATCAGTGGCACCACTCATTATTAAATATGCATATGCACTAAATACATCATCATTATTATATGATAGTGCTCTAATGTTGAATCAGCCTGAATAAGAATAATTCTTAATGAGCCTTAGAGAACCTTGAAAACAGGAAAGTGATCCAATAGTCAGTCCAATTAGAGTATGGAGGGCTGAAAATATGCATGGTGTAAATTTCTGGGCCACTCAACACAGCAGTGTAGTTGGTCAGCCTAAAGATGGTATAGCTGGTACAAAGTCAATGGCATATAGATATTATTAATCACTTGCTGCTTGAATGCTCGACTGACACACTGTGGTTAGCTGGATGTGAATCTAGACACGCAGATAGCAAAGTGTCAGATGGCATACGGGTATTGGTACACACTAGTCCCATACATGGAGCAAAGTGCACTCAGCTGAGAAAATCCCCGATCTCACCGCGATGTAATGGCCGCGTTCACAAAGCCGGACCAGCTGGAGGTGCGTCTCCTAAGGTACGCGAGCCGCAGACTCTGAATGGGCGTGGCATCTGTGCAGGTATAGATAGCTGCCAAGCAAGGGTTACGGATCCGGAGGCTGTAAACAAAAAAAAATAACAAATTTACAGTGTACTCCACAATAGGTAAGTTTGCGACTCGTTCACAGGGATCAGATTGCTAAAGCGGATGCTGTGGCAATCTGACCCCCGTGAACGAGTCGCAAACTTACCTATTGTGGAGTACACTGGAAATTTCTTATACATGTGAGGTGTATTGGTGAGATGATCTATGCACCATTATTATATTTTGGCATAACCAGCCGGAACCGTGAGCATAGCACTCTGTGCACCGGTGGGAGCTTTGACCAAGTTCCACACCGGACGGAGGAGGACACGGGCATACATCGCCCTTGGACAGCGGTATGTGCATATGGAATTGATGCTTATTTGAACACTCAGTTCGCTATCATGAATTGCAACAACCACGAATTGCAACAATCACGAATTGCAACAATGCCGGTGCTCATTGGAGTTGCCATCTACCTTTACATATCTGACTGCTTTTACTGACGTATATTACATATGTCACATGTTGTTTGTGAGTATCGACTCTTTTACATTTGGAGCTCAATAAAATTTATTGGTCTGCACTATTTGGTTGCATGCTCTGTGTTCCTCTCTTCCCGTATGCACGAGCCGTACTGCCGGATACGAGGCGACAACATGGAGGGAATCCAGCAAAGTGAGTGGCGCATGCTACAACCAACAGGACTCATTGGGTGAAAAACCCTCTTTGCCCTGATACTCATCTGTCGTTTGTGAAATTCACCGAACTGTAAGACGTAAGCAGTTTTTTGTTCACTAGAATTTTCATATTAATATGAGTATTGCCTATAACGGAGCTATTATGTCATTCATTTGGAAGATTGAGTCATTTTGTTACCTTGCTCTGTGTTTACTCCTAGCGCTGTTACTTTGTTGTTTTTTGTATTACTATTATCACTTGAGAATTGTTACTTTCTCGCAACATAAGTTTAGGCTGCATAAGGATCATACAAGCGTTGTTTTTTATACCTTTGCCTCTTGATCCACTATTTTTGTATAGAATCCATGTATGGAAACAATAGAAGAATGATATAGTATGTCATTAAAGGTATTCTTCGTGGGAAGTAGTGATTTGGTGGTATGGGTATCTTTCAGTTGGCTTAAAGACCTTTAAAATTTCTGACTGTGTCACCTCCAGAAAGCTTTTCAAGAAAGGTCCCCACATTTTTGTAAAAGCTCCATATTAAATCTCTATTAAATTTATACTTTTAGCTTGATCATAATGTCAACACCATTATGTTGAAAGTCAATATATCACAGGTACAAAATGTCGACAGTCAGATGTCAACAGATCAAAATGTGGAATTGTCAACAGGTCAATTTGTTGCCAGTCATGGATTGACACATCACTTGCATGGCACCATTACTATGAAGTCACAAATTATTTGTAGGCAGACATAAGACATTGTGTTTCTGCAACTCAGCATAGTCAATCACTGCCCAAAGGATAGGATAAACCCAGCAATTTCACATTGCTATTGGATGATAAACACTGCTACTCCACCCTTTTCTGTATGTTCAGCAACAGAGGAGATGAGACTAGTTAATAGTGAATCTATCACCAATAATGAAACATGTAAAAAACTCTATTATGAGGCATTTATAGGACATGTTAAGTAGTCATTTTTTTTAATTCTACATGCAGAATGCTACTTTAAGTATCTGGACACAGAAGAATCACATATGCAATGCAGAATCATATGTTAGGGCTTAGCCAATCTATTACTTTATGATCTGTATGTGTTTTGCCACCATCCAGCCATTAAAAACATACACTTTGGAACAGAAAACATACACATCGGAACACAGCATCGGTCTGCTATGATCTAATGCATAAGTAGCTAGATTGCATGTGCGCAGGAGGAACACATAGCTGACTTACGCATATCAGCCCAGATCCTGACCTACGTCCGAGAGGTCGTTTGCGGTCATTTGTGTAAGTCCCCTTGTCGGAACATCTGCGCATGCAGAATGGGATGACCCTTCATTAACGATGGCCATTTAAATGAGGGTCCGAGGGCATGAAAGCCCTGTTACGACTAAGTCTGCAGCTGTACAGCACATAAGTGTTTAAATTTACTAGCAAGGAATGCAGGGACATACACTCCCTGCTATGGGTGCATAAAGTGTGTGTGGGTCAAGATCTGGCCTATTGGGCCGGATCCAGAACTACGTCCGTCTTCCATAGACGGACGTAGTTCAATAAACAGTAGCTACTGCGCATGCGTAGTAGCTATTGTACATAATCTGCGTATCGTTTCGGCCCATTGGGGTAGATCCAGAACTAAGTGTGCCATGCGTTTATTCGCGGAGCGTATTTTCGTGCACGTAAGTTCGCTAAACTCCCCTCGCCACACCCCTTGCATGGACGTATTTTGTCAAGATACGCTTCCCAAACTCTACCTTAACTTTTTCACACGTAACAGTGTACGTCTGCTAACGGACGTATAGACTACGTGAACGTACGCCGCTTAGCACGCCCATACTGTACACTTTAAATACAAACCTCCACCTACTTCACGTAATTGGAACGTATTGTTGACTCGAGTAAAATTGGCACGCCCACACGTAAGTATTTACGTGACACATACGTGAATGGCCCATACGTTCTCAATTACGCTACGTGAATGTGCGTATTTTCTATGGTGCGCATGCGCAGTGCATTCTAAACAGCGATTTTACGTCTCCGCCACGCGTAAAATCGCTTTGAAGCGTAGTTCTGGATCTGTATTCTGTTTTAATAGTTTTATTTTATGATATTATTACCTTCCAGTCTTGAGTTAGAGTACAGTTCATTAAAGGCAAACAATATCAGTCGATGCTCCTTTTTATGTAGTCTATATGCCCCATAATAAAGCTCCTCTATGCTGTTTCTCACTCTTTTCCTTTTTTCTCTTTCTCTCTTTTCTCTTGCTCCTCATGAAAAATAATTGAGCATCAGCATTGCACATCTACTACGGGAGTCAGAAAATAGTATCCTCTCCTTTAGTTCCCAGTGCCTTGAACAGTACTGCCCATGTTAATAGAAATACACGTACCAACTGCATATTAAACTTGAATGTAAAATTATGGGGCATAGATTTATAATTTTCATTTCTAAAAACAGGGTTATTTAGGATTCTAGGCTACCAAGTCAAATATGGACTACTGCCAGATATTAAAGTATATAGAAAATCAGGAATTTCTTGACATGCAGTATTGATTCTGCGTCCCTGTGTTTGTTATAGTGAACTAGCTACAGCACAAACTAGTACTGATTAGTTGTTAAAATTGTAAGTGGTGATCGAACACAAGGTATGGCTGCTGCAGTGAACATCATGTATGGATTTATTTAAAAGTCAATAAGCATACTGTCTATGATTGGTGGGCAGTGGCTTTTAATGGGAATCATGAAAGACAATTGAGGCACAAATTAATAAAGCAAGTCAAATAACGCATGTCATTGTTTGCATTGTGCTTTTCAAACATCTGTCAATATGTTAACTTATATATAAGTATATTTACAGAATTTGTGGATTCCAACCATTCTGGGAATAACTGCTGCAAGTTAAACTCAAAGGACTGCAATCACAACCCAGTAATTTTTCTCAAGTTTTGTTACGTAGATTACATGCATGCGGTCTTTATAGCACACTCTTGCTTCCTCCTGATAAAACCCTATGTCTAATACAGAGAAACGCGTCAAGGTTCACATTTGAAACTTTAAACCTACCTCTCTCTCAGGACTAAGTTTATTATCATTGGGCTCAATAGAAATTGTTAATAGAACGGGGAAAAAGCACCAACTTGAAAGAAAGTGATGAATAGAAATCTGTGCTCCACCTTCCGTTGAACTTGCTTTTTAATCTGCCGGATACTTACCATTCTTTTGTATACCATCTTCAGAGCCCCAAGTTGGATATTATTGAGAACTTTTGAATATTGAGACAACTACTTAGTTTTATCATACCATCTCCCGTTCTCAATGCAGAGGAGGTTTTTTAGATATATTTTTATGGTGTGCACATGTTTATCTAGATTTTAAAGCAATTTACTAGCTACTTATATCTAAATCCCTGCAGGGTTTATTATGTGGACATATGTGTATGTTTGGCCTCTCACTGTTTGGTTTTAATTATTTTCCCTTCAATTTTTTATATCGCTTTGCTGTTATTTACTAATAAACTCTTTATATCTGCAAGAGCCTTATCAGGCCCTGTAACCACAATCAGTGTGGAAGTCTGGTTCTATAGGATCCAGACTCATATTGGAAGCACAGCACATGCATACTTGCAAAATGCATCGGTTTTCCGCTCACAAAGTGGAAAAAAATGCCCCTGATTGCATAACTCTGGATCTGACCCTTAAATATTATTTAACATAAAAATAAGGAAAATCTAATGGCCAATAAGATCCTCCTTGTCTATTTAGCTGCTTAAATTGTTCTAATATATTAGTCTCTACCACGTCTGATGGTGGGCTATTCCACTTATCCACTTCTCTCTTAGTGGAGTAACGTTCCCATCAGTGCCTTGTGTTCTAATATTTTTCTTCATTTGAAGAATGTAACCCCCCTGTGCTTTGCAAAAATCCTTGATATATTTAAAAACATTTGTCATTTAACCCCCTCTCTCTTCTCTGCTGTAAGTTATACAGGTTTAGAGACTTCAGTCTTAATTAATTAGACTATGACTGTACCAGTTGTTCCGTATTGGCATTTATTTGAATCATCCAGCTATTCTATTCTTTTCTTAATTTATGTCAATACAAATGTATTATATGTCAGAGTGATGATATCAGCTTCTTTATCACTTTGAAAGCTATGAACATACACTAGAGCAGGCATAGGCAACCTGCGGAGCTCCAGGTGTTGTGGAACTACAAGTCCCAGCATGCTTTACATGCAAAAGCATAGCTGGTACCTGACAAGGTTTGATGGGAATTGTAGTTTTGCAACACCTGGAGAGCCGCAGGTTGCCTATGCCTGCACTAGAACATTGCGTAAAATACACACCTAGTGCAATTATTATTTAATATTTAATAAATCCTCTAAATACAAAACATATATAAAGGTACAGTTATGACAGCACAGTTCTTTCACCTTTATGTTTATCACTTTCCTTTTTTCTTAATAAACCGTGGTCTACTTGCAATATAACGTCAGTGACGACCGCCAGGCGGAAAACACCCATTAGAATTTTATTTTCACAGTTTAAATTGCTTCCCCCTACAGTTCAACAAGGGGTTTGCAGAAATGTCTGTTTTTCTGGAATTGCCCCTGATCTCTGACTTATGGCTCATTCCAGGTCCATCCAGAATGATGCAGTTGTTTAGTGTTCACAAACACAGTAGACCGTATTCAAGCTTAAGAAGCTCTAGCTGCGTAGTAGTTCATTTATGCACTCTACGTACCATTTAAAGACCGCATATAGATATTTAAGAAGGAAGAGCATGCCACGGCAGCCTCTGTCCTTTTTTAAGAAGAGTGTGTGTGTGTGTGT
>WWET01005694.1:54875-68534 GCA_011038615.1 Limnodynastes dumerilii
CAGCGCTACTGAGGCTATTACCCAGTGCCTGAAGTATCGTGAGAACGTGATTTCAGGCACTGGGTAATAGTCTCTCAGTAGCGCCGGTCACCTCCTGCTAGCAGGAGGTGATTTGCGGCGTTAACTGAGAGATTTTTTTTTTTCTATGGTTATTTTTTTACCGCTGGCTGCTGTTTTAGCGCAGCGGTAAAAAAATAATTGAATGGGCGAATTTTTAGCACTCAATTGCCGGCGAAGGCGTCGTATTTTTACCGACGCAAAGTTTTTGAAAACTTCGCCGGCAATTGAATCGGGCCCTGTGTCTCACAGTGAAAAATAATTAATAAATAACATAGTTATCATACTTATTTAAAAATTAAAAATACAAAGAAACACTGTTATAAAGAGACTTTCCAATGAATAAAATATCTTAATAAAATACATTGATTAATATATTCAAGTATAATTAAAAAAGGGGGTTCACATTTTAAATGTTTCATGTTACAAATATTGAAGATTAGAAATAAGTATTTTTACAAATATATTTTTCTTTTAAACAGAATATATTAAAAAATGTAAAGACTGTGGGCCTGATTCATACTTAAGAAGGCTTTTAAGAAGGCTTTAGGTTCATAATTTTACGCACCCAAATAGTATGCCGACTCCCTGACAAGCCCTCGGTTTTCAGCTTCTTAGCTGATTTACGGGTGCCATAGAGCTAACTTTACGTTCACATATTGGGCTAACTGTCCTACATAGCTTGCGTAAATGTAACTACGCATGCTCTGTTTGTCCCTTCTTACATTTACGCGCCTAAAAAGACGCTGATTCTTAAATTGTGAATCAGGTTCTATAAAGCAATTGAATTATTTATTTTTTTTTTACCATTGAGAAGTAAAAGTATTTTATTTTGAACACCTTTGGGCTGATAAAAATGATTTTAACTTATTTTTAACTTTGCATTGTCATAAAACAAGCACACACATGTACCTCATTGGTATATGGCAAATAGATGTACTAAAGAATGGTGAAGGGAATTTTAAGGATGCGCTAAATAAGTAAGTATAGACACCTTTTCACATATTACTGTGAAATTTAGTTTCAATTATGTTTGTTTTGTGGATAATTTAACTGCAGATTTCATCTAAATGACCTACTTTGTATTAGACATTGGACTGGATCCACACTTAAGTAAGTGCTTGAAATTAGTTACTCCTGAGCTAAACCATGTTGATTGCAGGGGAGTCATATTTCATCTGTTGCAAACAGTATTAGAGTTGAGATGTGATGTTTCCTATCCCAAGTCTAAATAACAGAGTGATAGTAAAGCTGGTCAGAATCTGTGTGCAGTAAGCAATTCCTGCATGCAAAGAATACAATTAACTTAACTTCCCCTGCAATCAACATGGTTTAGCCCAGGTGTAACTAATTTCAAGTACTTACTTAAGTCTGGATCCAGCCCATTGTCTCTTACTTTTGTTTTTCACGAAAAAGTGTGAAGTGGTTTTTCCATATCAATCTGGTTTCGTTATGATGCTTCATCATGATGGTCCATCAACTTTAGATGGAAGCATGTTAGGCACATATCAAGTAAGTATCAGAATGAGTGATTTCACCACCATTATATTTTCTAATTATGCATATTTTTATTCGTTTATTTATTTAAATTATCCCTATGTGTTACAAAAATTGTTCCCATGAATTAAACTTTTTCCCTAAAGACTACTTTTTCAGAATTTCCCATCTGATTTCAAAACAAGATTTATTGTGCTTTGTGTTCAAGACCAAGGGCTAGATGTACTAAACTGTGGAAAAAGAAAAGTGGAAAAGTTGCCCACAGCAACCAATCAGATTCTAGCTCTCACTTTCCTATCACATACTAGCGAATGTTAACTAGAATCTGATTGGTTGCTATGGACAACATCTTAATTTTTCCTTTTAGTTTAGTAAAACTAGACCCAAGTTTTCAGATAATACAGATTCTGACACTTACATCTGACCATGTCAAGATAATTGAAATATGATAAACATAAACGTTTGCTATTGTTTCAGTCATGGAGGCGAGGGACAAACATTTCTCTTCACGCAAATTGTTTTACTCAGTCTTCATACAAGAAAGACTTATTAGAACATGTAAATAAAGCTAGTCTTTATTGAGCTTCAGTAAAGCGTCTATGTACTTCTTCTTCCATCTTCTTCCTTTTCACAAACATCATATCATTTTTTGTTTTTTTCATTTGTATGTTTTCAAATAGTGCCGACAGAGAACACAGCTAAGTTATCAGATGCTGCCAGTAAGTGAGTACTGAGCGCTATCTAAGCAGAGCTCCCCAATGCAGACTTGTGCTATCTATTGGCCTATCTTTTGTCTGTTTTTGTCTGTTTATGCATCTATCTGGGGAGGAAACGACTAGTAAACACACACAATGGACACATCTGCTTAATTGACATGACATGCCAAGACATTTAGACAGACCTTTAAAAAGACTGATTTGTGAATCATATAATATTATTTACAATTACATGCTAAAATTTCAATCCATTTGTACTGTAAGTAAAGTATTGTTTATTGTTTTTTTTTACACTAGTATCTAAAAACAACACAATGTGCACTTATAGATATTGTATGATCTCTACCATACAACACAGAGGCACACTTTGGGCTAGATCCAGTCTTAAGAAGGAGCTTGAAATTAAAAGAGGAAAGTTACACCTGGGCTAAACCATGTTGATTTCAGGGGAGGCAAATTTCATCTGTTGCAAACAGTATGTAATTCCTATATAAAAATACATGAATGTGGACCAATAAGATTAATATTGCACTTATTTTGCACTTCTGTTCGACCAAGTAAATAAATAGATGTAAATTGAGCACTGGCAAATTAATTTGTAGTCACAAAACCACACAAAGAGTCAGAGTACTATGACAGTATAATAGATATTCCACTGGTGTCCGCATTGGTCCCTGGTATTACCCAGTATATATGTGGGCAATAGTGTGAAGACCGGTCCCCGCTTCCAGTGGTAAATATATTGCAACGTGTAAACAGTTGTTGAGAGGTGATATTTCCCAGCCCAAGTCTAAATAACAGTGTGATAGTAAAGCTGGTCAGTATCTGTGTGCAGTAAGCAATTCAAAGATATATCCCTGCATGCAAAGAATACAAATAAATTAATTCCCCCTGCAATCAACATGGTTTTACCCAAGAGTGACTTTAAGTTCTTATTTTAAGAAGATTCTTAAGTGTGAATCAGGTCCTTAATTTTAAGCTCCTTCTTAAGTCAGGATCCAGCCCTTTTATATCTTATTTTATCTGTTCCCTTCTTTAAATTCATATACAAACTATTTTAAAGACCATTTTGATTTTGAGCATACAGCAAATACCCGTTATCGAACTGATGCTTTTTTGTTATATATTTGTGAACATTTCCTTATAGACAGTTTTGAGAAGTATTTTATTATAAGCTGTTTTTGTTTAAAAATGTATTTGGACTCCCCTAATGTTACACATTTATACAATTATCCCATTGTAGTAACCTAGTACACAGTAATGCCCCAACTACAACTGACAGTGAGGCTAAAGTAAAAAGAGGTCCTGCCTCTGGTAATTACCTGACTGGACAACTCCCACGTACTTCCACAATATAAGCTTTTAGTATATGTTACCATTTGGTAATACAGACCACAGTACTGATTAGCACTGATTAATTTTCATTTGTCCTCTCATAATCATTCATCTCATATCCATCCAGTAAGATGGATACATTGGGCTTGATCCAGACCTACGCTCGCAGGCGATCTAACGCTGATTGTAAGCGTAAAATCGCCAGAAAAAAACGCACTGCGCATGTGCATAGTGACTACTTCCGGTCGTACCAAAGACCTTTTCATAGCGGCGATTCGGGTGTGCGTATTGTTTGCGTTTTTTCAGAGGACGGGGCGTGTTTATATTACGAAGTTAGTACGGACGCTGGAGTTAAGGAATGTAGGCGGGGGGAGCCATTTAAATTGTACAGTATGGGCGTGCTTAGGCCGCTACGAACAGCGCGTCGCTACGAAAATACGTATGAACACATGGAAAAGTTAGGGTAGGGTTCGGCGGGCGTAATGAAAGGAAGGTAAGGGGAGTGTCGTGGGAGTGAAAGTTTTTACGCTGCAGCGGTAATACGCTCCGCTCTCATGCGTAGGTCTGGATCAGGCCCATTAGCACTAAGCTTAATACTATTGCATGTAAATGAACCATTTGAATGAAAACAATGATGTACAATGAGTACTAGTATAAGACTTTCACAACATCCATTTAAAAGAACACACTTATAATTATATGTACAAACAAGCATTTAACAACTTTTTTCTTATGATCTAATTGTTTTTCATGTATTTTTTGTAATCATTGATCCATGTTGGTATGTATGAGTTTATTCCCAGACTATAATTGGGGTCCTGGTAATTAGATCGCAAACTGTACCAGAAGCTCAACTTTCAATCTGTAGTCTGAATTGTAAAGCATCATATTTTTGAAGTCATGCTGACATTCCTCAGCCAGCATAATCTGCCAAAAACAACTTGAGCAAAGCTTTTCTTGGCAGAAAATCAAAATCAAGGCCTCAACAGTGTAACTGAAAACATTTACACAGCTGGAACCAAATCACCCTATATTGTCAAGAGTGTTCTTGGGTTAGAACCTATAAGAATACCTTTCCCTTGGCTAGTCTGAACAATTCTGCATCCCTCCTTATATTTTAACCTTAAACTAATTATGTGGGTATGAGTAAAAAAAATGTTTGCTATATGTGGATAACAGAAGCACAAGCATTCATTAATCACACTGTAAAACTCAATTCATTGTGTCATTAATATGCATGTATTACTAATACTTTACAGTGAAATCAGCTCGTATAAATGGACTACTTATTCAAATTTTCAGAATAAAAACACTATATGTGTTTTAGTTACCATGCTTATGATTGCATTATTTATGGAATAATGTGGCTCCTATTGATAATCATAAGAATGTCATAAGTCACTTGCCACCATAAGAAAGTTTAAAGCTTCTATTATTCTGATAATAAACGCTTTGATGACGATAGATAGATAGATAGATACGAGATAGATAGATACGAGATAGATAGATACGAGATAGATAGATATGAGATAGATAGATAGATATGTAATATATTGTGAGTTTTAAACAATATCCATAGTTGATACATTTAAGATAACAAGATATCTATGTCCATTGTTTATTATTCTTTATAATTGCCTTTAATACTAATATAATCAATATCAATAAAAAATGTCCAAGGACTCCTACTTTTTGTTAATAACATGATGTACACATTAATTCCCACTACTAATAGGACTAATGGATATGACAATAATACAGAATTAAATGCTTTCATTTAAGCATTAAGGCTTTAAACTTTGAAGCAGCAGAAACACATTCACAAGTCTCGCTTCCGTTTGATGGATTAATCTAAGGGGGTGAATATCCAGACAGTGACACTGGTGACATTATTTCATTAAGTAAAATCTTCACACTATAGTCTAAAAGATAGAAAATTGTTAAATTTATTTTGCAGGTGTTGAGGAGCGTATATGAAGGGGGTGACAGACAGTGACACTGGTGACATTATTTCATTAAGTAAAATCTTCACACTATAGTCTAAAAGATAGAAAATTGTTAAATTTAATTTAGCCCAGAATCCTAACTTGCCTTCCAGTGAATCGTGTTCGGTGCTCCAGGAATCAATTGCTATGCCTCTTCGAGGCATAAGCAATCGATATCCCAGCCAGTTCGAAACTGGTTGGGAGAGAACAGCCCTATCAAAATAGGACCATTCTTTGTGGGGACCCACACCCGCTTTATTTTAGAAACGGTGTGGGTTTGCCAATACAATATCAATTTCTATTATCCCCTAACTCCCGCAGCCTAATCCTAACCTTACCTTTTTGAACCCTAACCCTAACCCTCCCTTCTTGAGTCCTAACCCTGTTTATCCATTCCCAATAGCAATTTTCTATTTTGCGTAGCATTTCGGCAATGATACAGACGCCATTCAGCTGGAGGCTATATCACTGTCGGAATTCGCCTGGCTGGACCCGTAAACCGCATCCTGGATAAACAGCTAAATCAACAGCAGCTAAGCAGATAAAATCTAGATTACCCTAAATCATGTGTGATTGTGCTTGTCTGTACATACCAGTATAATACACATGATATTCACCTGATCACATGCACCAAGGCCCCACTAACAGCCAATTCTTAACGCAACACTTAGACTTGGAATTTAGGGTCCGGACTCACAGTTATGTAGTTTTCTTTAGACCGCGCTTACACAATCTACAACAGAAAATGGTGCGTAGATAGCGTAAATAAGCTACTAGGCATGTGTAGTAGCTCAATTCTGAAAACAACGTACGTAAGATGAAAACTACGTAACTGTGAATCCAGACCTAGCTCTTTAATTTCCAAGCAGGGAATACTAGGTCTTCAATGGTCATTAAGACCTATTAAATGTAAAACATTCTTCTTTTCACACTTTGACCAACTGAAAATAAAGTAGAATAACACACTGAACAAGAATCTATAGCTTGAACGGTTAGCATAGTTAAGCAACAATGAGCCTGATATTATCATGACCACAGTCTGAGCCTCAGTCGAGCCTGGCAGACATTTCTTTTGTAGAGAGTGCAGTAAAGGGTTTCATTCTTTGTATTGTTTTGTTGAGTTAAACAAGCCTTTAAGTCTATAAAGAACAAAATGGCAAATAGAATAAAAGGCAGGAATGTCAAAGTACTTGAACAGATACCAGCGATGAATGTAAAATTTACAAAAAGTGGACTTTTCATATGAAACCGAATATAATATTTAAGACATTAAATTATCAGCATGCCAAGATTGACTCATCCCTCACACACTGAACACAAGCGTTAAGATTAGAAAGTATCCTATCAAAAGGTTAGATTTCCCTGCAAATAAAAGGAATTCATATGTACAAAAGGGGTGTGGGTCCCCGCTAAGAATGGCCCTATTTCGATAGGGTCATTCTCTCTCAGCCAGTTTCGAACTGGCTGGGATATCGATTGCTTGTGCCTTGATGAGGCATAGCAATCAATCCCTGGAGCACCAAACACGCAGCCTAACCATAAGTCCCTGACGGTGGCACTTTCGAAAATGAATGGTTCCTAACCCTATTCGCATACTCACTCATTCATAAAAAAAAATTCTAAATGGGCTCTGATTTGAAATAGGGACAGCTGAAAAGCACATTTCGGCTGTCCCTAATTCGCAATGCAAGCTCTCGCAATGATGAGAACCACACAGACAAAACACAGAAAATAAAGAAAAGCAAATCTAAGGTAGAAAATCTTAATATTTCACCCTGTTTGTGGTATAATAAAAGAATAACTGATTTTCCAGAAAAAGATTTATAAAGTAAACAAAAAACACACAAAAAACTAATAGATATCCCAGAAGTTAATATGAGATTTGACATGGTATAGATCTTAGATAGTATGCAGGATTGCAAGATCTAAATAGAATGATTCATATAAAGAAAGCTAAAGAAAGTTATGTTTAGAAAATGGCAGGATAATATGTGTACCAGATGGTACTTTTCAAAATGCCTGTAAAAAATTCTTTGTTCAGAATTCCGATTTAAGACGTGATAAAACGTAATAATTATTATTATTATTATTATTATTATTAATAATTAATAATGAATTATTATTGAAACTTATGTATATAGTGCCACAAATTGTCCGCAGTTCTTAAGGACATTGGACATTCACATCAGTCCCTGCCCCTATTGGAGCTGCATACTCCCTAAGTTCCCTAACACATACATACAAACCACACAAACTAGCACTATAAGGCACAAAAGCTACTCCCTGAGTCACATGTGGTTCTCCCACTTAACCACAATCACAGATCCACTTTATAGCTGGTGGCAGGGAAGAAAGTTTTTTTGTGGCTTGTTATGTTAATCCTTCTTCAGATTTCTGAGGGGAATTTGATGAACTGTTCAAATTACCCTGAGAAATTTGAAAAAGGGTTAGTAAGATAATCCTTTAGTCCACGGAGTCTTTTTCTCAAAATACATTTACCATTTATTTTTTTCTTTAGTCAGTGCCAGTTTGCTTTTCTTAACATATAAGACCTTTTTTAATACTTTAAGTATTAATTTTTATTTTTTCAGTTTCAGTGCACTTATAATCTAGGTTAGTACACCGGTATGTATAATAGTTTGCTCATATACAATACCAAAAAAAGGTAACCACAGCGCTTATAACAGATATAAATTAATAACATTCACCAATGTGAAAATATAATGTACCGAACAGCAGATATAATTTAAATATTTATTAATAGACACATAATGTCCAAATAAAACAATTCAAATTTAAAAAACCACATAAAAAACAAACAATATAGGAAATGTGTGTTCAGCTGGACCCCTGTGCCCTATATCGCTACAGAGGGGAATGTGAGCATAAGTACTACTGGTACCAGCACTGATAGTTCAATGGACTTCTTAAAGTATGCTGGAAATAAAAGTATATCTCTGCACAAATAGATTCAAAAGTTCCTCATTGGATACCACTGCAAGTGGTTAAAGCTGGTTAATAGTGGCAATATGAAAGATAGTAGATGTTGATGACATGTAATTCCATATCAGCGTATCGCCGTTTTATCTGAGACAGGCTGTACAATGTTTCCACCGTGGTTAAATGTGCAGGTGCCCCTTCAATCAGGCAAACAAAAGGAAAGTTAGGCAGAGTTCTGTGACAGTGCTTGTCTCAGATTGAGTCTCCCTGAGACATAGAATATGCTTTAAGTACTTACAAGTCCAACAAAGTGTGCCAATAAGCGGTCCAGGGACGGAGAAGAATCCTTCCTGAGAGCAAAGCAAATGTGGAGGCCATCCGGGGTTCGCACTCTGAGGAACCACTGCACAAGGGGAAGTAACTATCAGATGTTTTCCACGCACGTAGTGAATATCAATTCCCGCTGACACGTTTCGTAATGTTGAGATTATGTGGTCCGGCCACTTATATTTGAAGAACACAGATGGACGTTAATTAATTTATCTTCCATAAAACTTTATATCTTTATAACGTTGTTTTATAAACGTACATCTGTTACTCGTATGTATACATGTGAGACCTTTATAAGAAACAATGTGTGGCTATAAAATAATTTCACAATAAAACTAAATTCACTGCTGTTCGACACAAGGCATTTAAAATCAAACACAAAAACAATCTCATGGGTAAAACATGTAGCATATAGTATCCAGTTAGAATCAAAATAAAATTGATAACATTGTAAGTTAATCAAATATATGTTGCTATGAGTATTGGTAAATTGTTGTACAAAATTATACCACATGCAAGCAAATACAAAGCAATAATAACCATAACAATAAAAAACACTATTACATAATATAGGACAATGTAATTAGATACAAAAAAAAACAAAAAAAAAACAATCACAGTGATCTAGTGATGTTAGAAAAAATATATTAATAGTAATATTTATTTAGCAATAATAAATAACCTTACTCCTTCTATATAAGCCAGTATAGTTAGATAATAATATAGATTTAATTAGTTATGTGTAATTGTTGTCAAAAAAATAATTAAAATTTATACAATAAACAAAAAATTAAACTAAAACTAATAACAAATATCCAGCTTTCGCTTCTATAATAAACCACCCAAGTAATATAAGTGTCACTAAGATATTTGTGTAAATCACTTATTACAATATAAAACATGAATTAAATAATGATAAAAAGAATAATAATTTGATAGTGATGATACCTTATATAGGACTATGAAATAAAGTGACATAAACTTTATCCTAATTATAGAACTGTGTCCCTCACAATTTTCATTAAGAGTTCATTAACAAATAAACTACATGCATAACCTATAATAATTCCCATAAATAGGTATATATAGTGAGATGAAAAACTATTAACATTAGTACTGGGTTATGAATATGGATAATGATAGATAATAATAAAAAAATAGCAATAATAAAAATTAATAATAATAAAGAAAAATAAATAAAGATAAAAATTAATATATAAATAAAAATAAGAATAAAAATAAATATAAAAATAGAAATAATGAAAATGATAACATAAATGAATGGACTCCAATTTTTTTTTTTTTTAGAAATAAATGAATATAAGTAAATAAAAATAAGAATAAAAATAAATATAAAAATATAAATAATGAAAATGATAATATAAATGAATGGACTCCCAATTTTTTAAAAAAATAAATAAATATATAAATAAAAATAGAATAATAAAACCCATATACACTTCTTATAAAAAGAAAAACTTTAAACAAATAGATATAAAGATGTGCCGTATAAAGATGTATAAATAACCAATAACTGTAAAGTACCTACAAAATCATGTTTAGGTTTGTTGTAACTAACGGTTATAATGAAAGTCTGATAACTAAAGAAACAATGATTCAAAAATAATAATAAAATAACCAATTTTTAGCCCCCTTCAGTAGCCTGTATCTCTGAACTCTACTACATCGTTTAGACCATCAGGTACTAAAGTTTGTAGTTTGAATGTCCAGAATGCTTCCTTTTGGCATAATTTAGTATATCTGTTTCCCCCCTATCAGTTAACGTAATGTGTTCAATGCCACATACAGTAATTAAATTGGGGTTATTTTGATGAAATTTGAAACAGTGTTTGTATAGAGTATGTGTATTTAGGCCCTTACTGATATTTCTCCGATGCTCTCGGAAACGGTACTTTAAATTTCTTGTTGTTCTCCCTACATACTGCAGGCCACATGGGCACTGCAGTACGTAGATAACAAAACTAGTTTCACATGTTATGTGTTCCCGAATAGGGGAGAAAAAATTACCTTCAAATGCATGAATGGATAAGGCGCCATCTACAATATGTGAACAGGTAAGACAAATTTTCTTGTTGCACTTAAAGCAACCTCTTGCATTAGAGGGAGTAATAATCTTATCTTTAAGGGTTATCAAAATTCTACAGGGAGTCAGCATGTTCTTCAAATTCCTATTTTTTTTATAAATAATATGGGGTATATCTCTAATAAGAGGGGCTAAAATGGGATCATGTTTCAGCCAATGGAAATTGTTTCTTAGGGCGGTACTTAGACTTAGATTTATTGTTAAATTTGGAAATAAAGTAAATTTTATCTTTATTATGGCTTGCCTTAGACTTTGTTTTCATCTTAACCTTTGAGATCAACAGATCTTTTCTGTCAAGGTTTTTTGCTCTATTGGGTGAATCGGTAAGTAGGTCATCAGGATAACCTCTACATTTAAAATGGTCAATAAGTGTATTTGCTTGTTTCAAGAATTTGCAGTCCTCACTACAGTTACGTTGTATTCTAGTTAGCTGGCCAAATGGAATATGGTCAACCCATGGTCGATAGTGACCGCTACGGTAGTAGCACGCATCGGTCAGTTTAGCTTCGCCAGATCATAAGATCTTCAAATAAACCCATACAGAAATCTGCAAATAAAACTGATCACCATATAGAAAATAATTATGTGTAAGAATAAATAAAATGTCCTCCAATAATAAAGATAAATAATATTTTAGTGACACTTATATTACTTTGGTGGTTTATTATAGAAGCGAAAGCTGGATATTTGTTATTAGTTTTAGTTTAATTTTTTGTTTATTGTGTACATTTTAATTCATTTTTTTACAACAATTACACATAACATCACTAATTAAATCTATATTATTATCTAACTATACTGGCTTATATAGAAAGAGTATGGTATTTTTTATTTTTGTATCTAATTACATTGTCCTATATTATGAAATAGTGTTTTTTATTGTTATGGTTATTATTGCTTTGTATTTGCTTGTATGTGGTATAATTTTGTACATCAATTTACCAATACTTATAGCAACATATATTTGATTAACTGATGACCCATGAGATTGTTTTTGTTGCTTTAAATGCCTTGTGCCGAACAGCAGTGAATTTAGTTTTATTGTGAAATTATTTTATAGCCACACATTGTTTCTTATAAAGGTCCCACATGTATACATACAGATGTATGTTCATAAAACAACATTATAAAGATATAAAGATTTATGGAAGATAAATTAATTAACGTCCATCTTTGTTCTTCAAATATAAGGGGCCGGACCACATAATCTCAACATTACGCTTTGAGAAAGTCCTGTGATAGGACAAAACGTGTCAGTGGGAATTGATATTCACCACGTGCATGGAAAACAGCTGATCGTTACTCCCCCTTGTGCAGCGGTCTTCGTTCCTCAGAGCGCAAACCCCGGGTGGCCTCCAGGGAGCTCGCATTTGCTTTGCTCTCAGGAAGGATTCTTCTCCGTCTCTAGGCCGCTTATTGGCACACTTTGATGGACTTGTAAATACTTATAGCATATTCTACGTCTCAAGGAGACTCAATCTGAGACAATCACTATCACGAAACTCTGCCTAACTTTCCTTTTGTTTGCCTGATTGAAGGGGCACCTGCACATTTAACCACGGTGGAAACATTGTACAGCCTGTCTCAGATAAGACAGTGATACACTGCTACAGAATTACATGTCATCAACATCTACTATCTTTCATATTGCCACTATTAATCATCTTTAACCACCTGCAGTGCTATCCAATTTGGAACTTTTGAATCTATTTGTGCAGAGATATACATTTATTCCCAGCATACTTTAAGAAGTCCGTTGAACTATCAGTGCTGGTACCAGTAGTACTTATGCTCATATTGCCCTCTGTAGCGATATAGGGCACAGGGGTCCAGCTGAACACAAATTTCCTATATTGTTTGTTTTTTATGTGGTTTAGTTTTAATTGTTTTATTTGGACATTATGTGTCTATTAATAAATATTTAAATTATATCTGCTGTTCGGTACATTATATTTTCACATTGGTGAATGTTATTAATTTATATCTGTTATAAGTGCTGTTGTTACCTTTTTTTGGTATTCTCTTTTCTCTATTTTATGGGGAAGTAGGTAAGACTTCTCCCTATTTAGAGCTGCTCTATCTTTACCAGATTTACCAACCCCGATGTACTCAGGTACACCTTCTTTTGCCCATATACAATGCTCAATTATACTCCAACATACTCCATATACAATACTCAATTATACTCCAACATATATAGATAGAGCCTATATCTGAAGTTCTTAATATTATTACTTCTAAACTATTAGTGTTACCATTTGTGGGGCACTAACAGTGGGTCTGATCCTGACTTAATATCGTTTTATGTACGCAAGCATAGCTTAGTTACGCGGGTAATGCGCTCCTCCTGGTACTTCCATCTACTCCCACCAAGTATGTAACTTAGCTGACGTGTTCAGACCCTACCTCCACTTTTCCTTGCGTGTCTCTGTGCGTACGAAATGCCTTGTCTTATGGAAGTGCCTATGCCAGCCCATATTGTACAATATATTTGGCTTGCATAAGGATGTCACATCCTATTGTATGGAGTTACGTACAATGGGCCAGATCCATACCTACACATGGGTCTGTAAATAAGTTTGCAAAGCAGGGAGCACACACCCCCTGCACTACCCATTCTCGGTAGTAAATCTGGACGTGTCCAGATTCCTAACTTAAATCATACGACTATGTCTGCTAATATATATATATATAT
>WWET01005694.1:73759-84547 GCA_011038615.1 Limnodynastes dumerilii
TTTTTTTTTAGAATATGCAGAAAACTTTTACTACTTCTCAAAATGCAATAAAAATAATTTTCAATTTCCTAACAATAGCAATTCTTTCTCTTTACAAATTAGCCTCAATACAATATAACAATTGAGTATTTCCACATATCAAGCCATAAAAGACAGTTTCTTATGAACTCTTAGGTTTACTAACTTTATACCTTAAGTATGACTAATATTATTTTACACTAAATTAACTGCAATTTAATACTAAACTAAACAAACACATATGTAATAATGAAATTACCCCTAACACTACAGTTTTACAACTTTAGATGAATTTTCAATGAAAAATGTCCATTAGCAGTTAATAATACAAATTTATAACACGTCCTAAATATTTCTCAAATGGAGGAACAGGATATTTAAAGGTCTTTTCTGTGGAATATACTTCTCCCAATAGATAGTAGAGAGTTCACCTTTCAGCTATTTCTCCCACTCGCCTCTCACAGCTTCAGCACCAATTGCAAGACGTAATCTTTACCACACAATACCTCTCTCAGATGTTGTCACAAACTGTAAGTTCCCTCTTTTAATATCGCTGTCTCTTTTACACCTTCTTTCTCCCTCAGTGATTCTCTATCCGTTCACCGCTATCTTTTCAATGTGGTTTGTAAAATCTCCTGAACAGTTGCTCGGTCTATCTCTCAGCCCTCTTCCTCGTTACGCTATCTCAGACCCTGTCACAATCTGCCACAGCTCTCTTTCGTCTTGCTGCCTGTTCCTTTGTGCTGCCATTTTAGTTGTCACCTCTGGCACCACTCTCTAGGTTCCGTTGCTCTCCTGCAAGGCTTCAGCTCTATCACCTCTAGCACCACTCTTTCAGGCTTCCATCTATTACAAGCTCCGTCTCTCACTTGTCATTTCCGTCTCCCCTCACAGCACAACTGCCACCGCTCTGTCACCTCTCTCCACAGCTCACCCCGTTATTGCCACAGTTTCTCCCTCACACACTACTTTCCTTCACCATCTCCACACACCAACTGACCCCTCACTCCAACTGCACAGCACCACACCAACTGCCTTCTCTAACCGACTTTTCCCAGATTTTTCTAGAAGCTCCTTGCACTCAAGCGCATGCCCCTGTCAGCTGACTGTTGCCCAGGCAACCACCCCCAAGCACCTAAAGCACCCTGCAATCCCAATGCTCAATC
Organism: Limnodynastes dumerilii; assembly: GCA_011038615.1. Classification (NCBI taxonomy): domain Eukaryota; kingdom Metazoa; phylum Chordata; class Amphibia; order Anura; family Limnodynastidae; genus Limnodynastes; species Limnodynastes dumerilii. The sequence goes on from WWET01005694.1 coordinate 74,944, forward strand.
CTGCACTGCAGGGGTGCCACATTTGGGAGATAACAGATTTACAAAACTTGTAAGTACCACATATGTCCTAATTTTACAGCATACAAAATGGCATCACTGTTTATTAAAGGCTTATTAAAGAACCATGTTGACTCTAAAAAGTACTTTATACTTATTCTTTTCACATGTATTTCGTTATTTCATTGCAAACCTTTTATCATCATAGTTAAATCCTGTTACTTCAAGTGAGTAAAAGGAGTGTATAGTACGGCAGAAAGCCGAGGGTTACCTTTGAGTATTATTATGCAAGTATGTGTGTTAGTAACAGGAGGGTTGTCAGAGAATGGAAGAGTGTGTATAATCGTTTGAGCAGATTGCGTCAGCTGATGCAAGTTGGAAGTTATTGTAATTATGATGATTATTATTGATCCGGATTCAGACCTCTAAACATTTGCCGAAAGCACAGTGGTCTGGTAGTCTTCTTGGACGACGGGAGTGAATTACCCTGTCACTCCTCTCTCTTGTGTGGTTATGGTAGTGTAAGTCTGCCTTAAGCCTCCCGTGTGGATCAGCGGTCTGTATGGGCCCTGATTTGCACATGAATGGTGAACCCAGCCCACACTGAGCTTAGGTGGGTGGAGGGGATGCCTGGAGATTCATTGCGAAACATCTGGCATGGTCATGTGCATTGCCAGATATTCACCCACCTTCCACGAGCAGCTTGCGAATTCGGGTAACGTACAGACATCTGACTCTGACTTATTATTATTTTTATTATTATTAGATATTATTTGCTATTGCATTCAGCACATCATTAATAAACCACTTTAATTTTATGCTAGAATGCAGAGTTCCTTCAGGGTATATATATTTCAGCCATATGTCATAAAATATGCCTTCCAACCTTTCAGTGAAACATGATTTTTGGACCTTTTTTGATTTGGACCCAGATCAACACACGTTATGTTATATTATATTATTATTACTATAAGCACTATATGCATGTGTTGTTTGTACAGAAAGTTTGTATGAAGCTTTTGATCTTAAGAGACAAAGATAAAAATTTAATTCTGGGGTATAAGGAAAAGTAACACAAGCAGTTAATCGCAACTAGAGAAATGCAAGTCTGTTTGACATTAGATACTTTTGAGTTTGTATTTGTTCTTATGACAGCAGGGTCACACTTTTTCAAAGGGAATAACTTGAAAAAAAGAGTATAATGGGTTTCTTATGCAGAAGAAAATGAAAGCTCTCTTTGCTGCTTCACCTATTTTCTTGTCAAAAGTCTTTGGGCAAAACTTAATAATGAATAAAATGCTTTGCTGTTTTTCAAAAGAGTTGTATTATTTGAAGTCAATTTAAAAAAAAAATGGAATACAGAATCTTAAGATAATGCATAGCAGGGATAAAGAAAAAAAATAAGCAGAATGTTCTGGTTATTTAACTGAGGGGCCTCCTTACACACAACAACACCATTCCCTAGAGGACAAATGAAACTGTTTTCAAGTGCTTTTAAATTCCTGTGTTACCTTTTTTTATTTTTAGTTTTTTTTTTTTTTTTTGGAACACTGCTCCTTCCAACCAATTAAAATACTCCATCTCTCTTTGAATAGCTGTAGATTTACTTCCTATTTTTCATAGAGTAGTTGCCATCTAAAGGCCAAGCATGATTGCCTTTCCCAGAAGAGTAGTAACCATCTTTAGCAGACAGCTGATCTTCTGCTTTAAAGCAGGCCTGTTTTTTTGCAATGGCCACTTTCAATCTTGAGCCTCTGGGTTTAATCTCCATTACAGGAGTGTAAATAGTGTGCCCTCAGTAATGGAAACAATATTTATACTTTAATGCCCGTACATTCTTTCTGCTAGACGTTTCATTGCACTTTCTGATTTAAAGGTTGCCAGTGGCTAGTGTACAGACCAGAACTGCACATTTAAATGCATTGTAAAAGTATTTATTTTAGCAGTAAATAATATATTTGGTGAATGGGGTAAACAAATCAAGCATAGAGTTTTCAATGATGCCTATATGAGGAAAGAATCCATTTCAAAGAATGCCAAATAATGATTAGGATTATATTCACTAATTAAAAAAGGAACTTCTTTTACTTAAAATATTTTACTGCTGAACTGTTTCCTTGATGTTTCATATATTTAAAGACAACAATAGTGTAAAAACAAATTAATTTAAATAAATATTATGCAAAAAAAATGGTTAATACTATTGTCCAAGATTTCTCCAAAGGGTATCTCAAATTTATCTAAAGCTCTTAAGAAAAGGTTAGTTTTTATTTTACATCATAAAACTTAGTTATCATTTTATTTACCTAGATTTTTGTTTGTACTTTAGCTCTCTTTTTCCAGTAATAATTATTTCTTCAGATTTTGTTTGTCAATCTATAAGGAACCAACCAAATAAACCTTTAAATCTTTGTGTGTGTGTGTGTGTGTGTGTGTGTGTGTCTTACTATGTACATTAGGATTAGCAGGAGAACATCTGGTGAACAAGTGCCTATTCTCTAGCCTCATATACAGTTACAGCACTTCAATTTGCCGATCACTATATTTTATATATTTGGTGAATTATGCATAACTGTAATTGGGTGCATAACAGTTACTAACACCTTAACATGAAATGTAAAAAATTAATAGACAACTACTAACACCTGAAATGGCACAAGAATCTATTTTTTTTGCAAATGTCTAACTATAAGGTATGGGACCCTCATATAACAGGAGAAGGCCTCCCACTGACAAACCCCCAATAAGGGATAGCTTCAGCTGAGGGTAATGATTCGATTGTCTCACATGTTTCAGAGGAGAGCTGCATGTAAGAGAAGAAGGAAGTGCTGGACTAAGTAGTGATGCCTAATGGAATTAAAGAGATACATGGAGAGACATAAAGAGAAATGTTATGATAGTAAGCTAGGTCAAGCGAAACCTACACAATTTTCACTCAAACTGCTCTACAGAATATCAGTAGACTCTAAGAGATACTTTACTTGAGTTGTACATATTTGATACAGTATATTTTGCAATTAATAGCAGCTGAATGGAAATTAAATCAGTTGAAGACATATTTTCAGTTATATAGAACTATTTAAAAACTTTTGCAGCATGTACATGGCCATGTCATCATAATACTTACAAAAGGGGTCAGGCAAGTGCAGTTTTATACCCCTTCCATTGTAAAATGAGTATTTATTATCTCAGAAATGAGTAAATTACACAATACTTTGCCAACCTTACACTTGCTCGTTCAATGGATTGGACCAAGCTGCCAGACATATCCTCCAGAAGATGGCGCTATTGATATTCTCAGCTTGCTCAGTCTATATTATTGATTGTCAGGGTGGAAGTAGACTTACGCAGGCGCCATGACAAGGAGGCAATATTTAAGTCTGGATGGGAGGTTTGGACCTGCATGTGCTGTGCCCCCTTCTCTATTTGGCACATCCACAGCTATCATATTTATAAACAGCACTCTGCTCTTATAGACTGACCCCCAGCAATGTCTTAACCTGACAGTTTCGTTTTTCATAGATACAGAGTGGGTAGCTGCCATTTAACTCCTATCCTCTAGACCCCCATAGTAACTGCACTCTCTACTTCCACGGTAATTACACCACTGCTGATAGTGCTATTTCCCGATAGAGTCACAAAGGAGGAGTTGTACCGTACTCTTATTATCAGTTAGGGTTCTTGTTGTTACTTCTGTGGTTGACATGTTAAATGCAGGGACAGGCCAATTTAAACTGGGCAAACAAATTTACATGTTAATTTTTTTCAGTATTTACGTGCAATAATAAAAACATATTGCTTATTTTTAAAAAAAGGAATTATTGATAAATAATAAATAGGGGGGTTCAATTAAGGATACGTATAAACTGCAGCCTTTCTTCTGTTCATTAAAGACAAACATAAAGATTCCTTTATTATTACAAACTACAAAATGTATATATAAATTTATAGTTTCAAATTGTTGATAGCCTACATTTAACAGTTAATCAATTAATAACATTATTAACTTACAACTGTTACATACAAATTAATGCAGCAATGCAACCATTAACAGTTAACAGTTTATGTATAGCCTCATCCTGCTACATGGTAAAAGTAATTCATGTGCATGTGTGCTGAGAGCAGGAGAAGCTTAATTGCACTACATTTTTAATAGGTGTAATAGCCATTCACATTATACATACAGTAATTAAGTGATACTGCATTTAGCTCCAAATCATGCGTACAAATCATGCTGTGTTTGCACAGACATAAATAATCTCTTCGTTAAGTTGTTGGGCTAATAAAGTATCACACAAGCAAAAATGTTCTTCCTTGAAATATAACTTGTTTTTCAAGCAAATATTCTCCGCCTGTGTATATTCAATGTAAAACATCTTTTTTTTCCAGTACATGTGGAATTCGTCTGAAAAGGAAATTTTAGATCTGGGATTTAGTTGGTATTATTTGCCCACCGTATTACAGGAACTACAGCAATTTGCTTTTAACTGATTATCCCATTGAACAAACAAGATCATTTTAAAAACTGCCCAGGGGCTTGTTTATGCAACACTGAAATTCGAAATCCCGCTGTTTCATTGCAAACGCAGTGATTGCAAAACTTTCTTTTTTTTTAAGCAGTAAATATATTATTGCCAGGATTAAAGTAGAGAGTAAATGTGTTTGAAATGAAAAACATTCACTTAAATTAGCCTCCATGCTAGAGTATTTTGGCTGATTGAAATTGATGTAAAGATGGAAAATATTACATGGTATAAAAAGCATTTCCTGTGATGTATAGTCTTAGCAATGGAGATTAAATGGAGTGCAGTATATAGAGCAAGAGGTGTGGAAAGTAATGGCTGTATTTATAGGCTAGGCCCAGTGTATGGCTCTTTTGTTTCAGTGGCCAAACTACACAAAATACAGCACCTACTTCTCTGCTCTTTGCATTCTAGCTCCAGTGTTATGCTGCAATACTTAGCAATACAGATGAGCTTTGTTAGTTTTGCACATGTAAGACAATCATGAAGTAATGGTATTTGAGATTAAATAAATGTTTCTGAAATAATTAGCATAAAGCTTTAGGATTGCAGTTCTGATGGGGAAAAATGAAACTTAAATTTATTTTTAATCATGATGAATAGTTAAAAACATAAGTATTTCCTGCATTTTATAATTACATTCTAGCATTTTAAGGGTACTAATAGTCAGCGATACCTCAAAGTTCCATCTTAATTTGACATTATATATTCTTCCGATATCTGGAATATATGTGTTAAATCGAGGTACTCCAAAAAACGGCAGAAGCATGCTGGCACAGTGATGTCCACATTCAGCTTTACACTCCATGTAACATCTTTTGCAACAAGGAGCGTAAAACTAACTTGCAAATAATTAGTAAAACAATAAAACTTAGTTTACTTACCATTAGATTGCAACCACAACTAAGTTGTAAATGGCATAAATGTTGCTAAAGCCTTGCAGAGAGCAAAGAGCACCTGACTTATCCTGTCATTGCTCTCTCTGCATGACTTAGCCTTAGCATAATCTGTGCACTGAACATTTGCTGTTCTTATAAATAAATTGAAATTTAGTTTTGTTTCTTTAATACACCCCTCCTTCCCCAAAACATTAATACTCTAATACTGCAATAGTCAAAGTAAATAAGTAAATTAATAAATGTAAACCCTTTAAATAAATCAATCAATCAATATTCCAATGGCGGCTACCAGGGCATGCTTGCTCCTGGGGAACCACAAATGCCTGTATGACATCCAGAGCACACTGGGACCTGCAATGAATCAGCACAAAATGTACATAAACCAGGCCAATAAAATATAATGAAAATTTTTTTTTTACTAACATTCAGGTTCTTCATCTGTAAGGGATTCAATCTTGTAAGCTTTAAAACACAAATAATACTCTGGGACCATGCTTGGCAAAAATAAAAACCCCTTCTATAGCCCACACATACAGCTAATGCTTACAAGAGCTCTTGCTGCATAATGAGCCCCAACTAGGTCTATTAATAAACTGGGACTCTCTCTCTCTCTCTCTCTCTCTCTCTCTCTCTCTCTCTCTCTCTAACAGCATAGGAATGTCCAAGGTTATAGATAGACCTAGCGACTTTAATTTCCTAATTATGCTGCAGGAGCTCCTGTGTGCAGAAGCTCATCGACTGTGAAAGGGTTTTCTTCCCCTATCTGTTACGATGCCAGTGTCACGCTTCCCAGGGCGCGGAGTCTAACTGGTGCCTGGTCTTCACTAGAGCCCCTGATGGTGGGGATAGTCTGGGGTGCAGGACACCCAGCAGGTCGCTACCCCTGGTATGTGTTAACCAGCACCGCAGAACAGTATACGGCGGTAGTGTACCGCCCAAAACAGATAAAAGCCAATGCAGGCAAGTATGCAAAAGGAGTACAAATAAAATACCAGGTAGACAGTAGTGCGGAAGGAGGCACGGGGTAGTGACTACTTGGTGAGCAGGTAATGAGGCACAGAATAATATCCAAATGACTGGCGTGCAGATAGAGTGGCACTAAATAACAATGAACAGCAGTGCAGATGGAGATACACAAATAATAACCAGATATACTGAAGTGCAAATGGAGTGGCACTAGATATAACAATGAGATGTGAAGATGGAGAGGCACGTTAATAACTAGATCTAAAGGAGTGCAGATGGAGTGGCACTAGATAATAACCAGATATAGTGGAGTACAGATGGAGTGGAACTAGATAATAACTAGATATACTGGAGTGCAGAGTAACAACAAGAAGGGCAAACACTCAACACACAGCAAGGACCACTCACTCAGACCTGGAGGTGAATGGAGAGGAAGTCAGCACAACAAGCAGGGAACACATTGAAGGAAGGCAGGATCAGGGTACACAGGAACGCTAAGAAGCAATACAGATACAGCTGGCAAATGGACCATAGGGTATAACTGGTGTCAGTGCAGTGGCAAGCCGGAACTATAAAGAGAAGGACCGCCAATGAGAGGAGTGGGAGAATTGCTCCCTACCATCAGATAGGTTTGCGTCCAGGTTACTAGGCAACTACTTGGACACCAGCCCAGGAGGCAGAGAGAGGCACGTTCTGAGCCGCCAGAGGAGGACTTGTTTATATGCTGCAACAAGCCATGAGGCGGCATGTAACACAATCATGGTCTCAGAGGATTATTTGGTATTTACATCTTACAGGATTGGATCCCTTAAAGATGAAGAACCTGGATGTTGGTAAGTATTGTTGGGGGAGTGGGTTATTAAGTTACAGTGGGTTCGCCCAAGGTGTTAAAGATTTAGATTAACTAAAGAAATCAATAAAAATCTGTTTACTTATCATTTATGGCGTGCAATTTAGTTTTACACTGCATGTCACGAAAGATGAGCCATACGGTATAAAGTTGACTGTGGACACATCTGTATGTGAGTCTTAGTGTCCATTTATTAATGTTTAAGTTATCCACAATCTTCACAGTCTTGTTACACGCTGTCAGGCAAACTCTGGCAGCGTTTGATTGCCTGCACATATTGCGGTCTCTAGGACCTGACATGCCTGATACTACCACTAGCCTGGGGTGTGCTCTCTTGCAGGTTCTGATTGGTGGCGGGAACTTTAAATAGCTACTCCTGTGTGTTCCCCATCGCCGGAGATAGCGTCTGGATTCCTGCATCTAGCCTGCTGTTTTTGATTGTGTGCCTTGTGTCTGTTTGGCATCTTTTTACCTCCGTTCTCCGTTGTTACCCTCCGTCCTACCTTCCTTCCTCGTGGTGTACTGTTCAGTCTATGTGTGTGCGAGCGCTGGCGGCGTCACACTCCAGTGGGAACCACCAGCCTCTCACCCTCCTTGTGTGTCAGAGTCACATCCATCCGACTCCAGCTCCATTCTGAGTTTACCATCTATCAGAGTGTGCAGTCTGTGTATTAAGCCTCCTCCAGTGGCTCTCTGTATCTCCAGCTCCATTCTGAGTTTACCATTTGTCAGAGTATGTGTGCTGTGTATTGAGTCTCCTCCAGTGGCTCTCTGTATCTTCAGCTCCATTCTGAGTTTACCAACTGTCAGAGTGTATTTGACCTTCTCCTGTGGTCCCTCATATCTCCAGCTATATTCTGTGTGAGTGTCATCTGCCAGAAGTGTATGCTCTGAAATACTTGTACACCCTCAGTGTGTCCAGGGTTTCTTTTCCGTACCTGGAACTCCTCCTGCCTCAGACCAGTTTGTGTATTTGCCTCTTCTGTCCACTATTGTGACCTGATAATATTCAAGGCATAGTGCTTTGGAGGCCCAGATCTGTCTGTCTATCAGTGGTGTCTCACTTCCACCTCAGACTTACCTTCGGTTCCGTGACCTTTTGGTTTGCTTGGTGTATGCTTTGTTTCCTGTTCCTGATAGCAGCCTGCCAGGTATCTCCAGGGACTGTCACCGGGGGCCGTGACCTGCTGGGTTTCCTGCAGCCCAGACTATCCTCACCATCAGAGGCTCTAGTGAAGACCAGGCCCCAGTTAGACTCCGTGGCCCGGTGTGGAACCTGGGTACCCATAACAAATCTAGTGCTGGAGCTAACATTTATTCCCTGTCTTTCAATCTCCAGTTTAAAACTATAACCAAAAAATGTCTATCTTTACCAAGGTGATGAAAAGGAATCAGTGTATAGAGATCACTATGAACCTCTTTATTGTGTTGTAATATCTTTCATTCATTAATTTACCCACTTTCACTTCATCTTCATCCATGGCGATCTCTGCAGCAGGCATCTTGTTCTCTTCATAACATGCTCAGAAGAGCAGAAGTATCCTGCTAATGTGATGGTCATTAGAAGACAGTGCTAACAATTACATGGAACAGATAAGTTCTATTTTCAATTATGGATATTACCATTCTAAACTTGCAATCCATAAGACTGGCACTGAATTATCATGACATACCTTAGACCTTAGAAAACATACCCAGCAGCACTGTCAGAGAAGCTATGGTCCCAATGATTTAAATTCACTGATATCTCTATTTTTTGGGATGTTGAGTATGAATGTGTTTGATGAAGTACCCTAGGGTTGAGTAATAGCAGTAATTTCATGAATGGCAGTAGTAAGCTATAAGAGACATGAGATATATCTGCAACTGTGTGTGCATGGTTGATATTAACGTCTGCACTACAACTCAAATGAAACCAAAAGGTATGAATTTGTGTTATATTCATCTGCTGGAAGCTCAATGCCTACAGAATGTGAGAAGAGCTAAGCGATATAAACTTAATGCTGAAGGTGTTTTTTACTCCTTGCCAAGGTCAGGGCCGGCGGAACCCGGTAAGCGGGGTAAGCATGGCGGGAGGGCGTCATGCCAGAGAGGCGCTTCCCTCCCACCACGATCACCCGCTGCTGCAGGTCCCGTCGGCAGAATTAAAAAAAATGCACTTATATTGCGGCACCAACGCTCTCCTTCCGTCCTGGCTCCTCCCTGCTCACTCATCACACCCGACGTTTAGTGAGGAGCCAGCAGAGAGGAGTCAGGATGGAAGGAGAGCGCTGGCGCCGCAATATAAGTAAGTGCTTTTTTTTTCTAGCATGGTAATGTGGGTGCTGGATACACATAGTGGGGGGTGCTGGATACACATGATGGGGGTT
>WWET01005695.1:8977-31139 GCA_011038615.1 Limnodynastes dumerilii
GTAATAGAACACGAGGGCATGAATATAAACTGGAGGGTGATAGATTCAAAGGAAATGTGCGGAAAAATTACTTCACTGAAAGGGTGATAGATAAGTGGAATAGCCTCCCATCTGAGGTGGTTGAGGCCAATACAGTAGAACAGTTTAAACATGCTAGGGATAAATATAAGGATATCATAAATTGTAAACTAAATTGGGGGTAAATACGGTCTAGGGTCAGTATAGTTTTGAATAAACAAATGGGCAGACTAGATGGGCCATGTGGCTCTTATCTGCCGTCACTTTCTATGTTTCTATGTAACATCACCTCTCAACTCTAATACTGTTTGCAACAGATAAAATAGGACTCCCCTGCATCTAAAAGACCGCATATACGCAATCTACGTATCAAAACGATACGCAGATTACGTACAATAGCTACTACGCATGCGCAGTAGCTATTGTTTATTGAACTACGTCCGTCTATGGAAGACGGATGTAGTTCTGGATCTGGCCCATTATTATTACATCAGTTTTTGACAAACGGTAAAATTAGTATTAGCAAATATGCCGTCTGCAAGAGGCAAATAAAACAGTAATGTGATCAGCGTGTATAAGATTGCACATGGTATAGCATTATCAGTTTATTAATTTACTGTTAAAAATTAAACTTTTAACCAGTCACTAGTAGTGTCAGATGACATTTATTTATTACTCATTTATTTTGGGTGTTTGGAAAAGGAAAGACTGTGTGACGTATACATTAGATTGTCATATTGGGCTGGATCCAGAATTAGTGAAGTGCTTAAACTTAGTTACTCCTGGGCTAAACCATGTTGATTTCAGGGGGAGTCAAGTTAATTGTATTCTTTGCATGCGGGCATATATTTTTGAATTGCTTAATGCATACAGACACTGACAAGATTTATTATCACACTGTTATTTAGACTTTGGGATAGGAAATAGCGCCTCTCAACTCTAATACTGTTTACAACAGATGAAATATGACTCCCCTGCACTCAACATGGTTTAGCCCAGGAGTAACTAAATTCAAGCACTTAACTAGGTCTAGATCCAGCCCATCATTATCATTCTATGTAATTACTTGTTTAAAGCAGAATTTTTACTAGCCAGTCACTAATAATAATGCAACACTGCACATTTATTTTGTCTGTTTGGAGGAGGTAGTACTATGGCCACTTACTCTGTCATGTACTGTCGCACAAATACTATATCTGTCTGTAGTAATCTGCATAGTGTCATCTTGGTATTTTTTTTTTTTGTGTGTGTGTAAATCCATAATGGAGTGGTATACAGAACTGCTGGAACTGTGCCAGTCATATTATGTCTTCTACTAGTACCAATAAAAAAGATTCCAGGGATTAAAAGAAAGGGCCCTCCAAAGAAAAAAGTATCCACAGCTTTTAAAAACACACTATGAGGGGAAAAGTTAGTGGGGATAAATCACACATTGCCAACATACTATAAACAATACACTGTAGCAAGGAAAGGCACAGACCATAACCTTTATTTGCAAGTGTTGCTAGTGCTGTTAAACACTCTAGAATTCCCAGTACAAAGCCATAGACAAACACAGGCACCAACTTGGCATCCTAATACTGAGGCTGTCATATCTAAAGCAAATGAATCCATACCCAAAATAAACACTAAGCCCCATGAAGAAATTGTTATTTACAAACTTTACAGATTTGTGAAGTGAGTGAAAGGATGTCCACAAATTAAATAGGACCTGATTCAGAGCTTGAAAATAGGCCGGCTACTGAATAGCGCTGAGCAGCAAGTATCAGCGTTATTGACAGGCCCGCATCAGGCCCGGGCCCGGAACAATAGTCCCGGCTATCCCCCCTGATGGCGGCCTTGCAGTGGGAGTCAAGTTAATTGTATTCTTTGCTTTTGCTTACTGCACACAGATAGTGACCAGCTTTACTTTTATATTATTACTTAGACTTGGACTGGGAAATGCCACTTCTCAACTCTAATACTGTTTGCAACAGATGAAATTTGACTCCCCTGAAATCCACATGGTTTATCCCAAAAGTAACTGTTCTCTCTTATTTTCATTCTCTGAATCAGGTCTGTGATGTATGTGAGTTGTTACACACAGCAGGAGAAGATCTTAGCAGGGTGTGTAGTTTTCCCTCTGAGTTAGTGTCTGGTTTCACTCAGCTGTCTGCCAATTAGTCTCCCTGGCCTGGGGTTGATGCTAATTGGTGGGAGGTCCTTTAAATAGGTTTACCCAGGAACATTCCCCTCTCGGCATAGTTGCCAAGTCCCCTTATAACAAGCGGAATTGGGCTTGTTTTTTTCCTGAGTCGCGGCTTTTTTTTGCTGGCCGCGGGTTGCGGTTTTTGGGCTTGTTTTTTTTTTGTTGTTGTTTTTTTTTTTCTTTGCAGGTGTCGGCAGAGCAGCGGGGGAGAAGATAACGGCTGTTCTAGGACGCTGGAAAAGGAGTGAGCCCGGTGGCTTCCAGAAGCGGTACTATTCTGTGTTGATTGCAATGCTTGATTTAGGATCCCGTTAATGGTATCCTTTTTATCTGGTACGCTGCTCTTAAGATAAATGTACAATTTTGCTTGTTGCTATTTAAAAATAAAAAACCTTATTGCACCATAGAGCGCTTCTCCTTCCATCTCTCTATATCTATATATATATATATATATATATATATATATATATATATATATATATATATATATATATATATATATATATATATATATATATATATATATATATATATATATATATATATATATATATATATATATATATATATATATATATATATATATATATATATATATATATATATATATATATATATATATATATATATAGTTATAGAGAGATGGAAGGAGAAGCGCTCTATGGTGCAATAAGGTTTTTTATTTTTAAATAGCAACAAACAAATTTGTACATTTATTTTAAGAGCAGCGTACCAGATAAAAAGGATACCATAAATGGGATCCTGAATCAAGCATTGCAATCAACACAGAATAGTACCGCTTCTGGAAGCCACCGGGCTCACTCCTTTTCCAGCGTCCTAGAGCAGGTGAGTATCCGATATCTTTTTTAGGCAAGCAGGAAACGGTACAGGTAGAGATCTTGTTGGGGGTCGGAAACCTAGCCCCGCTCCTACGCGTTTCGTCGGGCAGACTTCGTCAGGGGGTTGTGCTAGGATGACTTGGAGACAGCTTTAAATACCAACCCACTAATCAGTGATTGGACAAAATCCCAAAGGGACAAGATGATTTAACCCTATGCATGATTTATCAGTTTACTAGTTTAAACAACTATTATAAATAAATTCGATAGTTTAAACAGCTTTAAACAGTTTTAAACATTTTTGAAAAGAGGTATTTTTCAAGAGACACAAAGCCTATAGAGATCAAATACAAAATGCAGATATATACATAAAAGAACAATAAATTATATACATACATATAAAAATAACCCAAAAGATGTTAAATTAATCACTATAGCCCCACAATAAATTGTAAACCATGGGGTTTGGGATACTAATAAAGAACATCGGTATTAAAATCAATAAAATTCTGACTCTTATTTTAAATAAAGAAAACAATGTATCAATCAACAGTAAAAACATTTTACTACAAAAAAGGAGCAAGCTCAAAACTCTCGTTCAGACCAAGGGGGCTATGAGTTTTCAGGGTAGTGATCCAATAACACTCCCTCCTTGATAACTTATTTAAGTGGTCACCCACTCTAATATCCAATTTCACATGTTCGATAGCCTTTATAGTGAGGCTATCAACACATCCCCCATGTACATTGGTAAAATGGCGTGAAACACTATGCGCCGTATTTTTATTAATAATACTGTGATAGTGTTCCAACGCCCTTATCTTGAGGGGCCGTTTGGTTTTCCCAACATATGACAGTTTACACCCACACTGAAGAAGGTACACGACAAATGTGGTGTTACAATTAGTTAAGTCGCGGCCCTCAAATTTTTGAGTGGATGTAGAGTCAAAAAAACTTTTTTTCTTATTAATGAACTTGCAAACTTTACATGAACTACAAGGATAATATCCTCTTACATTAATTGAATTCTTATTTTTCATAGAGTCAGAAGGTAACAGACATGGTGTTAAAAACGATTTTAAAGTTTTTGCTCTCCTAAACCGTACAGATGGTTTATTGGCCATAAAAGGTGATAGGGGTGGATCTAACTTCAAAATCGACCAATGTTTATTTACAATGGACTTTATTTGGCTACTGCAACTACTAAAATCAGTAACCAAGGGACAGTCAATATGTTCAGATTCAGAGGTCACTAAACTACCACTACCAACACTATTCGTAGTAATAGGGGGAGCTCCACCTCTAATTTTGTTTTAATATTGTAAAAGAGGTGCTCTTTCTAAGTTCCTGGCCCTTCTACAACTATCCTGAATTAAAATTTCTGGGTAGTTTCTCTCTCTCAGTCGAGACATATATGTGAGGGACTGCTCATGGAACTTCTCAATGCGAAGACGCAGAAATTGTGAAAAAGGTAAATTGTCTTTCCAACTTTTGAGGTGGCAGCTCCCATACTCCAAATAGGAGTTGCTGTCCACTTCCTTGAAATAGGTACACGTTGACACTGTGTCACCAGGTAAAGTTGGGGCACTAAGGAGAAGGTCGAGGTATTCTATTTGGGGACCACCAAATTTGGCGGTAAACCTAAGACCGTAGTTGTTAGAATTAAGGGAGTCCACATATAAATCAAATTCATCCCTCGTACCATCCCAGATCAGGAGCACGTCATCTATATAGCGACCATAATATTTTATGTGATGACTTAGATGGTGTGTGTGTGGGCACAATTTCGCTTGGTTACTGATTTTAGTAGTTGCAGTAGCCAAATAAAGTCCATTGTAAATAAACATTGGTCGATTTTGAAGTTAGATCCACTCCTATCACCTTTTATAGCCAATAAACCATCTGTACGGTTAAGGAGAGCAAAAACTTTAAAATCGTTTTTAACACCAAGTCTGTTACCTTCTGACTCTATGAAAAATAAGATGAGGGTCATTTTTTAACACCTCACTAAGCACAAACAGACCTTTCTCGTGTGGTATGGACGTATATAGTGCTTCTACGTCAATAGTACACCAATTATAGGAGGAATCCCACACCATATTATTGACCAATTGCAGAATCTGTGTCGAATCCTTAACATAGAAAGGCAATTGTGGAACATATTTCTTTATATGTATATCCACAAATTCAGAGAGGCAGGCGGTGACAGACTCAAGCCCCGAGACAATAGGTCTGCCTGGGGGATTGAGTCTGTCCTTATGCAGTTTAGGTAACTGATAAAATGTAGCCACCCGTGGGTATCTGTTCACCAAATAATTATATTCGTCTAGACAAATACATGCATTGGCCATACCAGAGTTTAACAAATTCTCCAGTTCTCCAACAAAAGTTTCTGTTGGATCAGAATTAAGTTTACAGTAAGAATCCTCATCTCCCAACAAAGGTAGGGATTCCCTCACATAAAAAGACTTATCTAAAACAACTATTCCACCACCCTTATCAGCTGGCTTAATCACCAGACTAGAATTGGATGCCAACTCATTTAAGGCTTTTCTCTCCCATTTATTTAAGTTAGAGTGTAGAGCAAGTTGTTCATAATTCAATGTTTCTAGGTCTTTCTTAATCAATTCAATGAACAATTCTATGTATGAGCCTCGAGACTCCAAGGGCAAGTACTTAGAGCTTGGTTTAAGCCCAGTACCAGAAGCCTTATCATCTACTTGAGTTATTGTTACTTTTGAGGCCAAAGGTTCTATTTTCGAATTGATTTTTAAAAAATGGCATTTTAATGTCAAATTTCGTGAAAATTCATGACATCAATGAATAAACCAAATTTGTTGGGAGGACATGAGGGGGCAATAGAGAGTCCTTTCTTTAACAGATTAGTTTGGGTCTTAGTTAGAGGAACCGAGGCTAAGTTAAAAATGCCTTTAGGTGTTAGGTCTGTTTCTTTTTGACTGGGGGTTTTTCGTCATCGTTTTCCCCTTCTAGTTGTCTTTTTCGTGTTGTACTGGGGAGAATGTTAGCTGTGATTGTCCCATTAGGGGAGTGGGGTACTTTAAAGGGGCTTGTCCTAAAAAAGACGGTTTTGTTAAATCAGCAACTACCGTGCTGAAAGTGCTAGGTATAGGTGAATTAGGTGCTGGGCCAGCATCTGCTTCTAGCACAGCAAACCTATTTGAAATAGGCATGTTTGGCTTGGTAACAACGGAATTGTTATTCCTTTTACCTGGAACTGTTACCCATGTATTCTTGGGCTTTGTTCCTGATGTTTGGGCTTGCGGGCCACATATAGCCGTACTATTTCTATTTCTCGTTTGGTCTGATAGTATTTGGTTTTCACGTGGGATATTTTTATTATTATTCTTGATATTATTTCTCCCTCTGGGTGGTGTTTTCCTACTATTCCCAGGGTTATTACCACGTGAGCCATTTCCCCACCTAGAGTTGGTCTTCTTATTAGATAGAGATTTTTTTAATTTAGTTTTCAAGGTGAGTGTACCGTCCTGTAATACAGAATATTTAGTCCAATCCCTCACAATATTTAATTGATAGTCTCTGAAATCCCTATTAAATTTACCATGTTTGGTAGCTATAACACTTTCTTCAAACTTAGTTAAATTTATTTCCAAGTCTGATTTAGCCTTAATAAATTCTGCATTTTCTAAAACATTATCACATTTTTCATTAAAACCACCAATTTCTACCTCTATAGACTTTAGGTCTACTTGTTTCACTTTAATCAAAAGATGCATCAATTCAAAGAAACACCTGTCTAAGATGTGATTCCATTCTGACAGGAAATGTTCCTTTCCTTCAACATTATACGCTGGTTCTTTAACCAGCCTCAAACCCCTAGGGATTTTATTATATTTGAGATAGCTCTCCAAGAGGCAAATATCCCAGTGGGTTTTAATTTCTTTAGTATGGAGGCGCTCCAAGCAAATCAAATCCTCCTCCCAAGAAGATATCTCAACTACCTCCTGAATTTTTAAATCCATATGGGGTAATTCTGTGAACTTTAATAGTTCAGCTGATCTCATGTCATTAAGTGTGGATGTTCTAAACAACATGGTAATAATTGCTGCTAAATAAGCTTGTTTCAAAATATAACTAGTACAAGCAGGTAATAGTTACAATCGTAATAACAAAGTAACAAACACTCAACAGAGTGTCCGTTTATAATTACCAATCCAAAGCAAGTTGCAACAGCCCTCAAGGATTGCAAAAAAAGTGGAGTTTTTAGGGCGTGCTCGATTGTAGGTGGTAATTGTTCACAAAGTTCTTTAGATTAAAGAATGTCCAAAATAAAGCATCCAGATCCTCTGCTTCGGACTGCAGCTCCCCCTCGATAAACCAGTCCTGGGTCTGGGTGGGAATTACTATAGAGAGATGGAAGGAGAAGCGCTCTATGGTGCAATAAGGTTTTTTATTTTTAAATAGCAACAAACAAATTTGTACATTTATTTTAAGAGCAGCGTACCAGATAAAAAGGATACCATAAATGGGATCCTGAATCAAGCATTGCAATCAACACAGAATAGTACCGCTTCTGGAAGCCACCGGGCTCACTCCTTTTCCAGCGTCCTAGAGCAGGTGAGTATCCGATATCTTTTTTAGGCAAGCAGGAAACGGTACAGGTAGAGATCTTGTTGGGGGTCGGAAACCTAGCCCCGCCCCTACGCGTTTCGTCGGGCAGACTTCGTCAGGGGATTGTGCTAGGATGACTTGGAGACAGCTTTAAATACCAACCCACTAATCAGTGATTGGACAAAATCCCAAAGGGACAAAATGATTTAACCCTATACATGATTTATCAGTTTACTAGTTTAAACAACTATTATAAATAAATTTGATAGTTTAAACAGCTTTAAACAGTTTTAAACATTTTTGAAAAGAGGTATTTTTCAAGAGACACACGGCCTATAGAGATCAAATAAAAAATGCAGATATATACATAAAAGAACAATAAATTATATACATACATATAAAAATAACCCAAAAGATGTTAAATTAATCACTATAGCCCCACATTAAATTGTAAACCATGGGGTTTGGGATACTAATAAAAAACATCGGTATTAAAATCAATAAAATTCTGACTCTTATTTAAATAAAGAAAACAATGTATCAATCAACAGTAAGAATATTTTGCTACAAAAAAGGAGCAAGCTCAAAACTCTCGTTCAGACCAAGGGGTTAAATGAGTTGGCATCCCATTCTAGTTTGGTGATTAAGCCAGCTGATAAGCGTGGTGGAATAGCTGTTTTAGATAAGTCTTTTTATGTGAGGGAATCCCTACGTTTGTTGGGTGATGAGGATTCTTACTGTAAACTTAATTCTGATCCAACAGAAACTTTTGTTGGAGAATTGGAGGATTTGTTAAACTCTGGTATGGCCAATGCATGTATTTGTTTAGACGAATATAACTATTTGCTGAACAGATACCCACGGGTGGCTACATTTTATGAGTTACCTAAACTGCATAAGGACAGGCTCAATCCCCCAGGCAGACCTATTGTCTCGGGGATTGAGTCTGTCATCGACCGCCTCTCTAAATTTGTGGATATACATATAAAGAAATATGTTTCACAATTGCCTTCCTATGTTAAGGATTCGACACAGATTCTGCAATTGGTCAATAATATGGTGTGGGATTCCTCCTATAATTGGTGTACTATTGACGTAGAAGCACTATATACGTCCATACCACACGAGAAAGGTCTGTTTGTGCTTAGTGAGGTGTTAAAAAAATGACCCTCAAGTATCTAGTGCTTTAGCTGAATTCATTGTAGCTTGCGCGAATTTTATTTTGCAAAAAAACTATTTTACCTTTTTGGGGGTGGTGTACCTCCAGATCAGGGGCACTGCGATGGGCACAATTTTCGCTCCCAGTTTCGCAAATAATTATCTCGGAGACTGGGAGCGAAATTGTGCCCACACACACCATCTAAGTCATCTCATAAAATATTATGGTTGCTATATAGATGACGTGCTCCTGATCTGGGATGGTACGAGGGATGAATTTGATTTATATGTGGACTCCCTTAATTCTAACAACTACGGTCTTAGGTTTACCGCCAAATTTGGTGGCCCCCAAATAGAATACCTCGACCTTCTCCTTAGTGCCCCAACTTTACCTGGTGACACAGTGTCAACGTGTACCTATTTCAAGGAAGTGGACAGCAACTCCTATTTGGAGTATGGGAGCTGCCACCTCAAAAGTTGGAAAGACAATTTACCTTTTTCACAATTTCTGCGTCTTCGCAGAAATTGTTCAACTATTTCTCCAAGATCTCTACCTGTACCGTTTCCTGCTTGCTTAAAAAAGATATCGGATACTCACCTGCTCTGGGACGCTGGAAAAGGAGTGAGCCCGGTGGCTTCCAGAAGCGGTACTATTCTGTGTTGATTGCAATGCTTGATTCAGGATCCCATTTATGGTATTCTTTTTATCTGGTACGCTGCTCTTAAAATAAATGTACAAATTTCTTTGTTGCTATTTAAAAATAAAAAACCTTATTGCACCATAGAGCGCTTCTCCTTCCATCTCTCTATAGTAATTCGCACCCAGACCCAGGACTGGTTTATCGAGGGGGAACTGCGGTCCGAAGCAGAGGATCTGGATGCTTTATTTTGGACATTCTTTAGTCTAAAGAACTTTGTGAACAATTACCACCTACAATCGAGCACGCCCTAAAAACTCCACTTTTTTTGCAATCCTTGAGGGCTGTTGCAACTTGCTTTGGATTGGTAATTATAAACGGACACTCTGTTGATTGTTTGTTACTTTGAAACGAGCTTATTTAGCAGCAGTTATTACCATGTTGTTTAGAATATCCACACTTAATGACATGTGATCAGCTGAACTATTAAAGTTCACAGAATTACCCCATATGGATTATAAAATTCAGGAGGTAGTTGAGATATCTTCTTGGGAGGAGGATTTGATTTGCTTGGAGCGCCTCCATACTAAAGAAATTAAAACCCACTGGGATATGTGCCTCTTGGAGAGCTATCTCAAATATAATAAAATCCCTAGGGGTTTGAGGCTGGTTAGAGAACCAGCGTATAATGTTGAAGGAAACGAACATTTCCTGTCAGAATGGAATCACATCTTAGACAGGTGTTCCTTTGAATTGATGCATCTTTTGATTAAAGAGAAACAAGTAGACCTAAAGTCTATAGAGGTAGAAATTGGTAGTTTTAATGAAAAATTTGATAATGTTTTAGAAAATGCAGAATTTATTAAGGCTAAATCAGAATTGGAAATAAAATTAACTAAGATTGAAGAAAGTGTTATAGCTACCAAACATGGTAAATTTAATAGGGATTTAAGAGACTATCAATTAAATATTGTGAGGGATTGGACTAAATATTCTATATTACAGGACAGTACACTCACCTTGAAAACTAATTTTAAAAAATCTCTATCTAATAAGAAGACCAACTCTAGGTGGGGAAATGGCTCACATGGTAATAACCCTGGGAATAGTAGGAAAACACCACCCAGAGGGAGAATTAATATCAAGATTAATAATAAAAATATCCCACGTGAAAACCAAATACTACCAGACCAAGTGAGAAATAGAAATAGTACGGCTATATGTGGCTCGCAAGCCCAAACATCAGGAACAAAGCCCAAGAATGCATGGGTAACAGTTCCAGGTGAAAGCAATAAAAATTCCTTTGTTACCAAGCCAAACATGCCTATTTCAAATAGGTTTGCTGTGCTAGAAACAGATGCTGGCCCAGCACCTAATTTACCTATACCTAGTACTTTCAGCACGGTAGTTGCTGATTTTACAAAACTGTCTTTTTTAGGACAAGCCCCTTTAAAGTATCCCACTCCCCTAATGGGGCAATCACAGCTAACATTCTCCCCACTACAACACAAAAAAAGACAACTAGAAGGGAAAAACGAGGGCGAAAAACCCCCAGTCAAAAAGAAACAGACCTAACACCTAAAGGCATTTTTAACTTATCCTCGGTTCCTCTAACTAAGACCCAAACTAATCGGTTAAAGAAAGGACTCTCTTTTGCCCCCTCATGTCCTCCCAACAAATTTGGTTTATTCATTGATGTCATGAAATTTTCACGAAATTGATCATGTGTTTTCCTCATGCATCTGCCTTGGATTCATTTGGTGTTTATACTTTGTTTACCTTCTGTTACCCTTGCCTGCCTCTGTCTTGTTGTCTGCCCTGTCTGTGGTTCTCAGTGTGCGGTATGAGTAGCTTGCTAATCATGACAACCAGGATCAGACAACCCTCGGCCAAGCTAGGACCTTGCTTTATTGGTCCATTGAAGATCATTAGGACCGGCTCCTGTGGTCATTGATTGTCATAAAGAATATATTGTGGAAGACATTCTGGACTCCAAATGGGCACAAGGCCAACTTCATTATTTGATACATTGGAAGGGTTATGGACCAGAGGCACGGTCCTGGGTCCCTGCTAGGGATGTGCATGCTAAAAGAATAAAAATAATGTTTCATTCCAAGTTTCCTAGTAAACCCAGAGTGAGGGGTCCTTTGACTCCTCATCAAGGAGGGGGTACTGTTACACGCAGCAGGAGAAGATCTTAGCAGGGTGTGTTGTTTTCCCTCTGAGTTAGTGTCTGGTTTCACTCAGCTGTCTGCTAATTAGTCTTCCTGACCTGGGGTTGATGCTGATTGGTGGGAGGTCCAATAAATAGGTTTACCCGGGTACACTCCCCTGTTGGCTATAGCGTCTGGTGTATTCCTGCGTCCTGCCTGCGTTTGATCATGTGTTTTCCTAATGCATCTGCCTTGGATTCATTTGGTGTTTATACTTTGTTTACCTTCTGTTACCCTTGCCTGCCTCTGTCTTGTTGTCTGCCCTGTCTGTGGTTCTCAGTGTGCGGTATGAGTAGCTTGCTGCTCGCACTGGCAGCTGGGCTCCTTTTGTCTGGTACAGCATCCTCCTTGTCGAGTATTGTGAGTTTTCCATCTCTCACTTTCTGTACCTGCTCTGAGTTTTCCATCTACTCAGAGCTCTGTTGTGCCACTGTACTTTTCATCTTGCAGTGTGTATTCCACTGTGTGTACCATCTCCACAGTGTGTTTCTCGCTGTGTGTAACATCCTCGCAGTGTGTGTATATCCCGCTGTGTGTACCATTCTTGCAGTGTGTGTGTATTCTGTAGAGTGCACCATCATCCAGCCTTTTTAGCTGTGTTTGCCAGCTTCTGTGAGCAGCATGCATCTGTCATCTATGCCCTGCCTGTGGGGGCACTTATTATTACATAGTAGCTACTAGTGCCTGCCTCCCATTCACCTGCTGACTCATGCTATCTCCACTCTGCCGTTTCTCAGGTGCTTGCTGGAGTCCTGCCTTCTCTGTCCACTCAGGTGGATCCTGTTATCCTGTATTCCTACTCAGTATCTGGTCTGTGGGTTCAAGCCGTTATCTTGTATGTCTGGGTTCCTGACAACCATCTTGTATGCACAGGTTTATGTTTGTCTAGTGTCAAAAAACAGGGGAAAGGGAAAGGGGAAGACCGCACAGATAATATTGAAATAGCAAAGGAAATAAAAAGACAAGTATACCCAATGATGGGAGGGTGCTACTATATACATGGTCTAAACATAATGTAATCCAGGAAAGGAGAAGAAAGTGGACCATTTGATAGTGCACACCTAATTAGTTCAATAAATTACATATATACGGGATGAAACTGATTACTACAATAATAATTAAAATATAACTTTTAATAAATGCATGTAAAAAAAGGGGGGCAAAATATTAAAATGTACACCGTTGCAAATAATGTTACATGTAGCTTGTCTCATATAGCTAGTCTCCTAATACCAATAATCAGTGACTGGGGTAGCTAGACCAACTAAAGGAAATACCCAGAAAACGGGAAGACCACTTGATCTCCCTACTCTAGAAAGAATAATAAGCTATCAGCTAAAGAGCTCAAGCTGTCAATCAAAATGTACTCGAGGCAAAATCCAGTAAGGGGGCATGTTACATGAATGCTGCATAGTTTGTATAGGTAGCATATGCAAATTAGGAAAATAAATTCTGTCCCAAATAAATGTTCAAATTAAAGAACCTATTTTATTACAGTTGCTGTATGCACCTTTGGTATGATATGTAGGTGAATTTGGGTAACAATAAATAACAAAAAAAAAAGGCCCTTAAAAAAGCAGGAGTCCTCAAGTATTATATTAACATAGCCTATATAACCTCTATTATATATGTAAGATAAAATATTCGCCAGTAGGTGCTGACATGCCAGGACTTCTATATACAAAAATAAATAAAAAATAATTGTATCTCAAAGACAATTGGTTTTTGCATATTATATGCACATGTGACACCAATACTGGCATCAAAATCCAACGTAATCTCCATATGGGACTAATTTTGAGGAAAAAGGAGGATTTTTGGAGTTAGGAGATGATGCAAAAATTGCTTCTTCTGTAATATAGCCATGCCAGAAAGCAATGGCATATCATAAGCAAAGGGAAAGGAGGTGGAGGATAAAGGGAAAGGGGAGAAAAGGGGCAATAGTTGTCAAGAGGTATTTTTATTGATATATTCAGAGAAACATAGTAAAACTTATGTTCTCATTAAGGCCTTTCGGCATTACACAATCCATGAGAAAGATAAGTCTACATTCTTGTTGCAAAAGAATTTTCTCCCAATCCCCTCCTCTTAGATCCCATTTCCTAGTTATGTTTGTCTAGTTCTGATCTATTCTGACTCATTGTCCTGTGAGCAAGGGTTCCTGCAGAGTCCTTGTTACACACGGGTTCCTGGTTGTGAGTCGGTTCCAGTGCAGGCCCCTTCGCTGCAGATCTTCCTTGGGGGCTATCGCTGGGGGCAACAACCTGCTCCTCTCCAGCAGCCAAATCAATCAGGGGCTCTAGTGAAAACCTGGTCTGGTGTTAGACTCTGCGCCCTGGTGAGAAACTCCCTTGGTGACTGTAACATAGGTCAGAAATTTATGTTTCAGACACTATACTTCTATGCAACCATACTTACCCTATTTCTGAGTCCTATTCATATGTGAGGATGAGCAGTAGTATATTTATTGATGCTGGTGGTGTATACATAGAAATAGAGGATGCTACTGTGAATTTTCTAAATAGGCAACAGGATCAGGATTATTGAGGATCTAACACTAATGTCTACAAGTTGATAAAAACACAAACATTTGCAACATCCTGGAATTGGATCACTACATTTTAGCAACCATGCTTTTAGTAGAGATGGTAAAATAGAAACCATCCTTGGCTAAAGGAAGTAAAGCTTATCATACAATTGAATAGGTGGCTCGTAGTAGAGGATCTGGCAAGACAGGAATTCCAGCTGGTGTGCATATTTGCAAGGAACTCACCAGCTGCTGCACAAGCTCCTGTTGCTGGTAGTGGGATTTGCTTGTGGGCCCCTGGGTGATGCTGCAAAAGAGGACTTTCCAGCCTGTGGCCTTTTCTGCTTCACAAAAATATTATATAGGGTTATATACTGTAGTTTATTAAGCTGTCACCATGCCTGCCACTACTAATGTTTCTTAGATGTGCTCTATTATTTCAAAGTGCTGGTGTTTGTGATGCTGCTCTGTCACTTTGTAAGAGTCATGTAAGAGCCGCAAAATCTCCTGGATCTGGGCTTGAGGCAGTGCTTTAATATATGACTTAATATATGACTTGGTGACATATTTGTGATATTAAGCCCCACCCCATCGTTAGTAACACTATGGATTTCCTCTTTAAGGTGTTGCATGCTGTCATCTTCTAGGAGAAACAAGAAGTAAGCAAATATGACATACTGAGTGTACAGATGTCTCATGTTATGTTCTTGATAAAGCAATCTAGGTCATTCCTGGTTCTTCTTCCATTCTATCTATATAAGCTGTGTAAGCAGTAATCCTGGGTCCTAACCTCCATGCATTTACGGCACACATGGAGGTCAGGCAGTCCGCATTGAAGAGCGGAGTGAACTCACCTGTCACTCTCCCCTGCCCGCTTATCCACATACATAGGGGTAACAGTTGATGGCTGCAACCTGGTCCTAGTTCCCTACTATCTGGTCTAATAACACCTATATGTTCAGTTTTACTAATTGATTTTGCAGAATCTGTTTGTCCTAAATGCATTTCTGCTATCAGGTTAAGTTGCTACAACAGCTGAATAGAAAGTAGCAATTCTAAGAAGCACATTGAAAGAAAAACAGAACCGAGGAAGGAAATGGCTGCCATTAATAGTTCTTCAGACAAAGTTACAGTGATAAAAAAGTATAAGGAAATGTATAAAAGAAGTTAATCCTGACAAGTTGACAGGAATGATCTGAGAAAGACAGGAAGACCCAAATACATAGAAACATAGAGAGTGATGGCAAATAAGAGCCACATGGCCCTCCCTGTCTTCCCAGTTGTTTATTTAAAACAATACTGACCATAGACCCTATTTACCCTCAATTTAGTTTGAGATTTAGGATATCCTTATATTTATCACATGAATGTTTAAACTGTGTTAGCCTTAATCACCTCAGATTGGAGGCTATTCCACTTATCTATTGCCCTTTCAGTTTAGTAATTTTTCCACACATTTCCTCTGAATCTACCACCCTCCAGTTTATATTCATACTCTCGTGTTCTATTACACCTCTTCATTTGAAAAATGCCAACCTCCTCTAGTCTGTTTGAACCTCCCTCTACTTTTTCTGCCTCAAGCTATCAAGCTATATATGTTTAGTTCCTCTAGCCTTTCTTTGTATGTTTTGTGACACATGATATATACCATTTTAGTAGCTATTCTTTGTATTTATGTCTTTCTGGAGATATAGCCTCCAGAGCTGAACACAGTATTCTAGGTGAGGTCGTACCAATGCTCTATAAAGAGGAATCACTACTTCTCTTTTTCTGCTACTAATTCCTCTCCCTATGCAATCAAGCATCTGGCTTACCTTTCTCATTGCTTTGTTACAATGCTTAACTACCTTTAATTCACATGAAATAATGACTCCTAAATTCCTTTCCTCCTCAGTAGTTTCTAATGTAGTGTTATTAATTATACATTGAGCTTTTGGGTTTTTGTGCCTCAAGTGCATGACTTTGAATTTTTTGGCATTAAATTGCAGTTGCCACACTCTTGACTATTCCTTCAGTCTATTTAGATAATCCCTCATTTTGTGTACCCTTCCTGGTGTGTCTCCCCTGTTAAATATCTTGTCATCTTGTGTCATTTGTAAAAAGGCATATTTTTTCCTCCCACAGGTAATATCACCTATAAAAATATTGAATAGCACTGGTGCATGCACAGAACCCTGGGGTACTCCGATGGTTACCTTACCATCCCCATAAAGTATATTTACTACAACCCTCTGTTGTCTATCCTGTAACCAAGATCGAATCCATGCAACCATCTTTAAGTCCAATCCCAAAGTTCCCAGCTTATTTAACAGTCTGCAATGTGGCATAGTGTTAAAAGCCTTACTAAAATCTAGATAAATTATGTCTACAGCTCCCCCTTTATCTAATACTTTACTGACCCAGTCAAAAAATTCAATAAGATTTGTTTGACATGATCTTTCCCCAGTGAATCCATGCTGCTTGGGATCCTGTAAGTTACTGGATTTAAGATATAGGCATGTATGCAGTGTATAGATAAGTATGAATGTAGTTGTGTATGTAGTGTACGCATTGGTATGAATGGAGGCATGTATATAGTGCACGCATTGGTATTAATGGAGGCGTGTATGTAGTGCAAGCATAGGTATGAATGGAGTTGTGTATGTAGTGCACACATAGGTATAAAGGTAGGTGTGTATGTAAGTAACTAGCACTCCGGACAAAATAATTCCCCTATACTCCTACAGTAATGTTACCTATGATCCCAAAATAATGACTCTTACGCAGGTAAAAGTGGTTCCTCATATTCATCTCTCCAGATTCCTCCTTCATCTCCCATGATCCCAGATTGTCACTCACTCATTGTCAGTGTCTCTCAGTATAGATCATAGTTGCTGACTTTCCTAAAATGTTTGTAAGACTTCCAAAATTCAGTTCAACCAAAATGAGCATCTGTTTTACAATCCTATCAAAAGCAATTAGGATTGTAAATAAGTCTAGACCCAGTCCTTAGGTGAGCTTAGGAAAAAGACCTTAATGACTCTGACCATGGAATTATTATTGTGGTATCTTATGCCAAGAGAACCTTTGTGTTGTGTTGAAAATTGTGGAGCAGGCCAGTCACAACACATACACACATACACACACCCACACACCACAAATAAATAGAAAATGTGTTATGTTATCACACGGAACATGAACTAATGTCTGTGTGAAGCGCTTTTGTGAATTAATTAATTGAAAAATTCTGACTTTTTAGATGTCAATAGTAGACATTACCATAGGATGTATTATAAAAAGCTCTTTGTAATAAAGTAGGAATCAATTGTTTATCACAAATGTACGAGAACTAATATAACTTATTGAACACGTTACACTGTTATATATAGTCAATCACAATATCTTACTTATTTCAGTTGATCTGCATGGAAGAGGTGGAGGTTGTGTACCATTCCGTGTAGGTGTAGTTGACTCAGGAGAAATTGAGGAAAAGGGAACCATGTCAAAAATATCAGTGGAAGGAGATTTAGGTGTCACACTGCCAGCCTAAAATAAATAAGCAAAAATTAGAATTATATATACTAATAGATGTCACATACATCAGGCATAAATATAAGCATGCATCTTATTTATTTATTTAATATTATTGTGCCTAATTCAGACTTTAGGAGGAGCTTTAAAACAAGTGAGGACAGTTACTTCTGGGCTAAACCATGTTGATTGCAGTGGATCCATATGGATCTTTACATGTGTGTTTCACAAGTCCGTGCCTACTGGACTTCTTTGTGTATAATCAATGTAGATTGCGTACATTTTGTTACTATGCATGCGCAGGTCATCGAATTGTAAAAATATGCACGAAACTTTATGAAAAAACGGATCTCTGAATATGGTCCAATGAGAAGTGGTATTTCCTTTCCCAAGGCTAATTAACAGTGTAAAAGTAAAGCTGGTCAGTATCTGTGTGCAGTAAGTAATTCAAAGATATATCTCTGTATGCAAAGAATACAATTAACTTGACTCCCCCTGAAATCAACATGGTTTTGCCCATGTGTAACATTCAACTCTTATTTTCAAGCTCCTTCTTAAATCTAAGTCAAGCACATTGGGCATGATCCAGACCAACGGCCGCCGTCGTTTTTACAGCGGCTGTATGCATAAGAACGGCATGTCTGCCATTCTGCACATGCGCCGGGCAGATGTTGTCTGGCGTAATCTATGGCTCTGGGTGCCATGGATCTGGCATCCATGAAGGGGCGGGCAGCTCCGTAACTACACTGTAGTTACGGAAGCTAGACGGGGGAGAGAGGGTAATTAGCAAGGGAGGGCTGGGTTTGACAGATTACGCTCATGTGTGAGCGTAGTTACACACAGTTACACCGGCTGAAGTTAGGATACCTTCAGCCAGCGTAATTGTGTGTAAATACGCTCACACAGGGGGAGTGACAGGGGGAGTGCACCAGAGCTACACTGGCCGTACTTACGGACGGCGGGCCAGCGTAGCTCTGGATAAGGCCCATTGAACCTAATTCTGTCAGTTCTGTGAAGTCTCCTTTTTCTATAAAATTATTGGTAACCAAATTATTGGTAACCAAATCTGCTCATAGTACCCACTATCCTGAAACTTTAGTTTCTGGTCCTTATTCCTTATAGAAAGACCTCTTTCCAAATGTTTCAGCCTCTATGCATATTTCGAGTGCATCTATTCCAGCTTCTAAAATGTATTAAGGTCCCTCATTAAGAATTTTATAGTTAGTGTTAATAATGGTGGCCCTGATTCAGAGTTTGGAGATAAGAGAGGAAAGTTACACCTGGGCTAAACCATGTTGCTTGGAGGGGTGTCATATTTTATTTGTTGCAAACAGTATTAGAATTGAGAAGTGGTGTTTCCCAACCCAAGTCTAAATAACATTGTAATAGTCAAGCTGGTCAGTATCTGCGTGCAGTAAACAATTCAAAGATATACTGTATCTCTGCAAACAAATAATACAATTAACTTGACTCCCCCTGAAATCAACATGGTTTTACCCATGTGTAACTTTCCTCTCTTATTTTCAAGATCCTTAAATCTGAATCAGGTCCATTATTATTATTATTATTATTAGTAGTAGTAGTAGTAGTAGTAGTAGTAGTAGTAGTAGTATATTTATAAGGTGCACCGCACCGCACAGTGTATCTACAGCACCGTACAGTGAGACAAAGAATATACAACTGAAATATAGGGTACAATAATATATAGTAGTATATATTATAGAGGGCATTACAGTACAGTAATATATTTGTATTGCTGTGCACCCTGAGGAAAAATTGCCCTTTGTGATGGTTCCAAATAATTCAGCATTTTTGCCTCTCAGGCAGCTTTAATTAACTTCAGTTTTGTTCTTTTTGTACTATTATTAGCACCAGGAGAAAGTACTTGTTATTAGTAGGAGTGATGATATTGCTGTTACTATATTATATTCTGGTATGGGTAAATGATGATCATAAAGTAGTCAAATATGAAATTAAATGAGGAGATTAAAAAATATAGTGGTGGGATTACAAGCTAGAAATATAGTAGCAGGGTAGGGATAGAGATTAGGATGTGGAAGGATAAGCTAGTCTGAAGTAGTGGGAAGTGAGGGAGCACTTAGAGGGAGGTGAATTGTCTAATAGGCTGTGGTAGGTTATTCCACTGCAGAGAGGCAGCACAGAAAAAAACTTGGACATGGAAATGAAAGATAATTAAGTGAAAGATAAGGCAGTGGCTGATGGTAGATAAGGGAGGAGAGGTAGGGTGCAGTGGAGGAGGAGAGAGCCTCATACATGGTGGCAAGGAGTTTGAAAAAACTTCTGAAGTGCACAGGAAGTCAATGTATATATTAAAAGAGGGGGGCGGTAGAGGGGGAGCATGGGAGAGGAAGGTTACTCTAGAAACTGCATTAAGTATGGATTGGAGGGGAATAAGATGGACCAGTGGGAGACAAGAAAGAAGGCAGGTTACAGTAGCTGAGGTGGGAGATGACAAGATAGTGTATGAGGGTTTTAGTGGTGTTAGTGGAGAGGAAGGGTCTTATGCATGATATGTTACAGAGATGAAAAACAGCAGAATTGTGATTGGTGAATTCGAGAGAGACTAGGATGATGTGTTGGCATCGAGTTTAGGATGATAGATAGTGATGTTGGTGTTGGAGGAGATGCTTGGGGGAGGGAAGACTATGCTTTCTATTTTATCCATATTAAGTTTATAAAAATGCTGGAACATCCAGGAGGAGAAGGTTGTGAGGCAGCCTGAGACCACACAGAGAAGAGAGGGGGAGAGGTCAGGGGAGGAAAGGTAGACATAAGTATCATCAGCAAAAGAGTGGTTGTGAAAATTGAAGAAGCTAATCAGGTTGGCATAAGAGGAGGTGTAGAGGGAAAAGAGAAGGGGACCAAGTACTGAATCCTGAGGATACAAGAAGAAAAGTAGGATGGGAGGAGGAACTTTAAATGGAGATAAAAGAAAAGGGGTCAGAGAGGTAGAGGAAGAACCAGGAGTAGAGAGTGTCAATAAGGCAGAGAGAGTAAAAGGTTTGCAGTAGGAGAGGGTGGTCAACAGTGTCAATAGCTGCAGATAGAGCAAGGAGAATGAGAAAGAAGAAAGTGTTTTAGATTTAGCAGAGAGAAGATCATTAGTAATTTTGTTTAAGAGGGTTTCAACAAAAATGATCAGGGTGGAGCCCAGATTGGAAAAGATGTAGACCAGGACTATTGAGGCGAAGAGGAGGATGGAGATTGGTTGGTAACTGAAGGGTAAGGTGGGGTCAGGATTGTTTTTTTTTTTAAATGGGGGGGCTCGCTGAATGAAGGAGGGGAAGGTACCAGAGGAGAGGGATAGATTGTAGAGGTAGGCTAGATGAGAGATAGTGAATGACAAGGTTGGAGGGAATAGGATCAAGTCGGCATGTTGATGGTTAAGGAAAGAAGAATGAAATTAACTTCTTAAGCCAAGGTAGGGTTATATATAGACATAGACAGGTGGTTGAGGAGTCAAGGGGGTGGAGAGGGGTGGGGAGTTGAGATGGGAGTAGAGAAAATAGCATTTGTTATGGTGACTTTTTAGATGTGAAGAAGGTGGAGAAGTCAGAGACTGAGATGGAGAATGGGAGAAAGGGATGGGGGTAAAGAGAGTTGAAAATGGCAAATAGACGATGAGGTTGAAAGAATCAAAAAGGATGAGATATTTAAAGAAAGATTGCTTGGCGGAGGCAAGAGAAGAGTTGAATAAGTACAGGATAAATATGAAATGGAAGTAGTCTGCAACAGAGCGGTACTTTCTACCGAAATGCAAGAACCACAAGGGTTCATTCAGAACATGTAAAAAGTAACCACTTCAAGGGTTATCCCGCTAAAAACTTGGCATCAATAAAGGCACTTTGATGCGCTCCCTGTTCTATTGGTTAATATATATATAATATATATAAATTATGTTGTATTTGTAACCCTGAAGAAAGTCACTGCTTGTGACTGAAACGTCGGTTTCCTAATAAATTTGGCCGGCAAGGCACTTTACTTTGTATTGCTACAAGACTCCTGAGTGACTTCACTTTTGAACATTTGTATTTATTATCCTTGAAGAGCACCTGGAGCAAGTTACTGAGTTTTGGAGGAGTGACAGGACATTTTGCTAATATATATATATTAGACAGTAGGTTAATGCCTTTTATGCTCCATCTACAGTAGTGTCAACATGTTAATTAAAAAATTACTATTATAACCCATAACTTCAAATTCAATCAAGTGCTAGATAAATGTTAAAGCAGTTAATATGTAAACATGTAATGAATACATCTATGTCACAAACAGAAAATATATATTATAGGTTAATGCCTTTTATGCTCCATCTACAGTAGTGTCAACATGTTAATTAAAAAATTACTATTATAACCCATAACTTCAAATTCAATCAAGTGCTAGATAAATGTTAAATTAAAGAATATGTAAACATGTAATGAATACATCTATGTCACAAACAGAATCATTTATTATTA